>JAYESA010000019.1:45700169-45869654 GCA_036927795.1 Iris macrosiphon | reverse complement strand
ACTATTGCCATTGTGAGAGGTGGCTATTCATTATTCCCACATTATAAGAATAAATGGACGTTTGGTACACGGAATACTATTTAGTCAAAAAATTCAATCAAATTTTAAGTAATTAAATTTTATGGTAAACTATATTTTCTTGTTTGATGGCTATACAAATATTTTCGGGAATTTTTTTTGAAAGTAAAAAAAAAAAAAAAGCTAAGAACAAAAAAGAAAAAAGAAAAAAGACAAAAGACAAAAGAGGAAAAAATTGACTAAAAACAATAAAGAACGAAAAAAGAAAAAAAAAAAAATGAAAAAAAAAGACAAAAAAAATGTAGAAACGATAAAAAAAAAAAAAAGACATAAAACGCAAAAACGGCCAGAAACGAAAAATACCATAAACAAAAAAAAAGATCAAAAACAAAAAAAAAACAAAACAAAACAAGAAGAATGATAAAAAACGAAAAAAAATCAAAAACACAAAAACGATAAAAAACCAACACGACTAAAAACAACCAAAATCGATAAAAAATGATCACAAACGACAAAAAAGCGAAAAGCGAAAAAAATCACTAAAACGATAAAAAAGAAAAAAAACGACAAAAAGAATAAAAACGATCAAAAAAAAAAAACGACTAAAAAGCTACTAAAAACGATTAAAAACGAAAAAATGACAAAAATGACAAAACGATCAAAAGCGACAAAAAATGACTAAAAAGCGAATAAAAACGATAAAAAATGACAAAAAGACTAAAACAACAAAAAACTATTAAAAAGTGACTTAAAACCATAAAAAAAACGACAAGAAAACTGATCAAAAACGAAAGAGGAAAAAAAATTCAAAAAACAATTATGAAAAAGAAAAAAAAACTTAAATAAAATTTTTTTTGTCTGGACAAATTTTTTTTCTCCACATTCTTAAGGAATATGATTCCCATATTTTATGGATAAATTATTTATCCTAATATTCATAATTTTCAAAAATAATTTTTTATAGCATAAACAAATATAATAATAGATTTTCACCCTATTTTTTTTTTTAAAATAAAATAAAAATTAGCGCGTGACCAAACTCCCCAAGTATTTTGAATTTGCGTAAACTACCCTCGGTCAATAGCTAGGCCAAATTTAACTAGGAACCGAACCAAATCTAACTCGACCAAAACTTGATTCGGATCAGGGTCAAATATGATTAGCTTCAAACCTCACTCGACCAAAACTTAACCCAAATCTAACCAAGACCCGACACGAAACTGACTCTACCAAAGCCCGAATCTGACAAAAACCAAGCACGAATCTGACCTATACAACTCAATTGCATCCAAAACAGTAAGACTACGTTAGATCGTTAAAATATAGATTTTTAAGGCATTGACAATTCAATGCTCAAAATGTTATATTGACGGTAACTTATTTATAATAACAAATAACCAAATTTGAATTTTTCCAAAAATATTATGTGATATAAGAATTTTTAGGAATATAAAATTCCCCAAATTACTGTAATTGCTTACCAAACGCTCCCACAGAGATTTTCTTTCTGTGATTTGCAACGTATTGTCTGGGAATGGTGCAAAAGTTGAGGAAAAAATAAAAATAAAAGTGGTGGTGTTTGGGAAAGAAAGAAAAAATAGTGAAAAAAATTTTGAGGAAAAAAAATGATGTGGGTCATACTAAATTTTTTTTCCAAAAGTAGAAAAAAAATGAAGAGAGATGAGGAGATTTTGGAAATATTTATCCAACTATCCCCAATAAGATAAGCATAAATTATGATTTGAGAAAACAAAAAGTTAAATATTAATTATATCTCTATCTGACAAACAAATATTTTTTTTTAAACTTTTGCTTTTCCTACTTTTTGATCATCCAAACAAGATTAGAAGAAAAAAATTAAGTATGATGCTACATTATCCGTGGGATTGGATCGAGTTTTTGGTCCGCATGCCACGTGTCGCCGTTCTATTGGTAGAAATTTCAGTGGCAGACCTGGGCAAATAGGGAGGGGCCAATGAGATTCGGTCACGTGGCCTTGCGGTCACAGCCCGCGGACAGCATATCATTTTCAAAAAAAATTAACTTTACCATCATTTTTTTCCCCTTTTATTTTCCTCCCATAAGTTTTTCTTTTCCTCCCCAAATGTTTTTTTTTCCAAACACACCGTTAGGTGTCTCTCTCCCCTAATCCCTTTAAAAAGATTTTTGCTTTTTAGATTTTATATATATTAAACAATGAAGAATGCTATTTGTACCTCCAAATTATTCCTCCAATATATTCTTCCTTACGTGGCAGCTGACGTGACTGCTAATGTGACAGTTGACATGACACATTTTAAAATTAAAATTAGTGTTAATATTTAAATTAACATTAAAAATAAAAATAATATTAATATTAATGTTATCATTAACTTTAATGTTAACATTAATATTAATATTAACATTAATATTAAAATAAATATTAATATTAATATTAAATTTTTTTGAGTAATTAAGTTTTGGGTTTAAAATTTGTCATTTCAGCTGCAATATTAGATGCCACATAATATTATTTAATATATCACATTAGCTGCCAACTAAAAATAATAGATTGAAGGAATAATTTGAAGGTACAAATAAAATAGTATTAGTCATTAACAATATTGTCAAGCAATATTCTCAAGTGGATTATTTAAGTACACATGAGAAAGAGAGAAAAAAATGGATTTTTTTCAAATAAAGGGACGAATTTTGAGGCAATTGCGGCTAAATGGATAGTTTGCAAAAATTACAAACAACGGGATGACTCGCCAACCTAGTTGGCAAGGGGGAACAAAATAGGGAGCCCGCCAACTTAGTTGGCGAGCGGTAACATGAAATGGAGAGATGCCGCCAACTCAATTGGCGGGTGGAGTGTTTGTTGTGGGCCCCGTCAACCGAGTTGGCGTGAGGGTGAGGAGATTATAGCCGTTGGATTCTCGGGATTGGAGGCGGGGTGGGGGGGGGGGGGGGTGAGGGAGGAATTATAGCCGTTGCACAACGGCTAATGCAAGCTTCTATATACCTCTTCCTGTCTCAACCAAATCCTCCAGCACTCTCGCTTTCTCCCCTATAGCAAAGCCTTCAACACTCTCTCTGTCTCTGTGCCTCTAGCAAAGCTTCCAGCAATCAAAAAAAAATTCTGCCTGTAGCCAAAGTTTATCTCAGTTTCTTGTAGTAAAAGTTCTCAACCGTCATGGATTGTAGCGTAAGAATTGTATGCTCGCACAGCGGTAAAGTAAATGGGTTAAATTACGAAGGAGGAGAAAGCCAAATTGTTTTAACTTATATGAATATTAGTTTTTAAAATATAAGTAATCATATTATTGAACGTTGTTCTATTCATTACGATTTTATTCTGAAGTCTATTTTTGGTTCTAATTGTTTTTGATAGATAGTGAAGATGCATGAAATTATACTCTTGAGATTAATTCATAATTACGGTATGTAAAAATATATGTTATTAAAGTAGCAACAACATTAGATAATAGAAATCGTGAATATTTTTCTGAATACCGGCATGTTAGTTCGGGTGCTAGTTATTCTCAACAAATTGTTTCATTTTCCCAAGAAGGTCATTCATCAGATGAATCTAACCATGATGATGATAGTGACAACGACATCGGGAGTGATGATTTAGTTAAATATATAGATTATACGGTAGATGATGATGTTGTAAAAGCTATCACTAATGAAGTATTTAAGGGACAATCATTTTCTAGCCGTTCTCACTTTAGAAGCTTTATATGTAATTTAGCAATTAAATATAATTTTACTTGTTCAACTAGTGTTATGAATAATGCTCGTGGAATTATATATAGTCGTGATCAATCGAATTGTAATTAGATAGTATATGTCAAATCCATTGGAAATGACGATATAGTTAAAGTTAGTACATTAGAAAATCATCATTCTTGTTTAGGAAGACTTAGTACAAAATATCATCGACTAGCTACCGCTGTATGGATTAAGACCATAATAATTGACATTATTAGATATAACCAGTCATATAGTCCATCACAAATTGTTAAAGATATATATATGGAGCACCGTATACAAGTTAGTTATTCCAAATCCTGGAGAGCCCGAGAGACGATATTAGCTGAAATTAATGGTAGTTATGATGAGGCATACGCTAGTCTTGAGGAGTATTGTTATAGAATTATGGAGACGAATTCGGGTAGTACATATTTTATTAAAACTATCGAAAATAATAGCTTTCAACGAATTTTTATTTATTTTAAGTCATGTATTGACGAGTTTTTAAGGGGCTGTTTACCGATTATTAGTACTGATGCTACGTTTCTTTCGTCTAAATATCAAGGTATCTTACTTATTGCTTGTGCTCACGATCCTAACTATCAATTATATCCTATTGCTTGTGCTGTTGCTGAAGGTGATAATAGTGATTCTTGGTCTTGGTTTTTAAACTCTCCTAAAATATCTTTTGAAAGTTTTTTTAATGATTGGAGTACAATTTTATTTATATCTGATAAGCAAAAATAATTAATAAATGCTATTCGTGCTATTTTTCCTGCATCTTCTCATTTTTTTGTATTAAGAATTTTAAACAAAACATGAAAAAAGTTACGAAAGAACCAGCATTTTAACACTTGTTAGACTCACTTGCTAGATCATATAATGAAACGGATGCAGAGAGTGTGTTTGATATAATTAAAGCCGAGAACATAATGTTGTATGATTGGCTTATTGGTGTAAACGATAAAAGTCATCGATTTGAACATTGGATAACAACGTATGCTCATTGTCCTAGATTAGATATTAATACTTCTAATTTTGTTGAATGTTTCAACAACTGGATTAAGAAATTACGAGATAAGCCAATAACAATACTTCTCGATGGTATTAGAGCCAAGATTATTACACTTCATGACAATCGTAGAAAGAATGCTGAAAATATAGACCCAGATTATTGTCCGAAGATGTTAAAGACTATGGCTTGTATTATCAAAGAGAAGAATTACCTAGAAATATTAGCTATTGATAATTATAAGTTTGATATAGTAGATCGTGCAACAAGTATAATTTATATTGTTAATATAACCGACAGATCTTGTACATGTTTGAGATGGTACCATACTTATATACCATATATACATGCATATTTTGTTTGTAGATACTGCAATATTAGTATTGATAGTTTTTATCCTCCAGTATTTTCGACGGAGACCTTGAGAAGTGTATATGCACAAAAAATGGAACCAATTCCAGTTCCCTACAAGATCCAAGATCCTTTGGTTAGAGGAAAAATTGGAGTACCAGATGTAAGACACAAAGCCGGAAGACCAAAGAAGAACCGCATAAAATCCCGGGATTCATCGATGAGAGATCTTCGTTGCAGTAATTGTGGTACGATGGGACACAACCAAAGAAGATGTACTAGTCAACCGAGAGAGTAAAATAGAATTGTTCAATACAAACTTAGAAATATTGTAATAGTGAGTTTGATAATGAAAGTTGGAGATAGAAATAGTTGACAAATATTTTAATAATGAAAGTTGACAAATATTGCAATCAAACATTGTTACAAATCAACTTCTAAACAAGAATATTGTAATCAAACATTCATCTACTCATCCCCCTCATCGTCTTGCTGAGTCTGGGTAGGCAGCGGTGCTGATGGAGTCAAAAAAATTATGTGAATATCTGCTAGCTTTCATCTCCAGCGTCCTGGTGACTAGGGCCCGCTCCAGCATACTGCTGACTAGGGCCCGCTCCAGCATACTATTGGAAAATATCTCCAACATATTGGTGAATAGGGCTCGCTCCAGCATAATATTGGAGAATGTCTCTAGCATACTGGTGACTAGGGCCCTCTGCACCATCCCTCCTACGACGATGAGAGTGTCTCTGTCGTACAATGTCGGTCAGATAGTCTGGTGGAATACGTGATTGTAATGGAGGTATTTCAGGTTCTCGCCCAATACCGAGATGATCAACACGAGTCACAAGTTCCTCCATAAGCAATCGACTTTTTGGGGGAAGATTTCTCTCAGGTTGTTGCAAATATTGTTGGTATATGTCACGTCCCAGTCCCGAAATAGTAGGACTAGGAATACGTAACATGCCAGCTACGCATTCGATCAGACTCTGGTCCAATTTGAATAAGTATAAGCTGTACTAGAAGGGTTACTATCTATAAATATCTATGCCTCAATCCACAATGAACGAAATATACAAGAATGAGCTACATGTGCTAAAGTGGGCCGCCAGTAACCCATAAGCTTGAATAGACTCGAGGAAGAAATATGAGTCTATAAAACTAGGCTATATCAGCAGATGAATAAACAATATGAATAATAACCAATACTCCGGAAGAAATGACATAAGTACCTGGCACCAATTCCTGCATGACAAATCAACTCACATCAGCAACTCCAGACAGGCTCCACAATGGTCTATGCTGCAAAACTGGCAAGGGACCAGGTCCTCAGAGGGACGTAACAAGGTATAAGAAACAGCATGCCAAGATAAATACAGTATATAAAATGTATCAATAGGGCAACTATGTAACCATCTAAGTGATATGCAAAATGAGAGCAACATTAGACTCAGGCTGAGACCACTACAAGCTCTGTGTCGGGGAGCCGGTAGCAGTAATACTATGTAGTTTTACTATGTAGTTTACTATGTAGTTACTATGTAGTTTACTATATAGTGGGCCTCGCACTGTAATGGCTATGGCACTGCAATAAATATGTATAATAAGCCTGTAGTCTGTGTGTCTCTCCCCACCCAATGTAATCACATGTCCCATGTCCACGACGTCTCATGTCCATGACACGCAATATCATATCTAATGCAGCAAGTCATAATAAGATCTAAGCATGTATATAAAGTATAGGTCATAAACCTGTATCCTATACAGAATCACCATAAATATCTCAGGAAGATTCTGTCTCATGAATAGTGTCAGGTGTCCTGAGGTATGACGTACTTGATAAGACAAGCACGAGAATGTAAATGGTCTCGATATCCATCTCTAGGTGACGTTACACAACTCCGCGTACGGCGTTGGCACCCAAATATTATTCGAAAGCTAAGTATTGTCACACAGTCTTAGGTTGAACAGAGATATTACAGAATTAAATCAAGAGATTAGTATAAACCAATGCTGCAAGTTTGGCAAGGTACACTTGCCTGGGGTTCTGACTCTAACTGTAGCTCTAGTATCGGTGGAATTTGCAGGTACTCCCCCGGTTGCTAAAATAGACATCACCATCAGATTCAAAAGATATCAAATAGCTAGAATTGTCTGTCCTTGAGTCTAATTTGGACACAGGGACAAAAATGACAGTTTCTGGTCAAAGTGGGGTCCACATGTGGCCCGCTTCGTACCGAAAAATATGTCAGAGATAATATTCTTCAAATTTATCAAACTTAGTGTCCACAAGTCTAGAACGATGATACGAACCCAACGGAATGTCCAGAACTGGATTCCGATGAGCCGATCACAAAATCGCCCGTCAAGTGGAGCCACGGGGTCCACGATACACGATTTTGTCAACGTTCTCAGAATCGAACCAAATTTGGGTCACAGGACCAGCGTATTGCTACGAATTCGTTGGCACAAGTTTTGTTTCGATACGACGTACGTACACGAAGTTACAACAAGTTCTAGAATAGGGCCGATACGGAGTGTTGTCGACGGATACGCGTTGATTCCGGTGTGCACGCACATCCAAATCAACTTCCACAAAATCTTACACATCCGTATTAACGACGCGCACCTTTTGGTGAAGTCCACACACGACTAAGTCATCCCGTTTGGCGGGGCGCACTCAGTTCCGGAGAAAAATAGGGTGAATATTTTTCTGATTTTGGATCGCAGTTCGCGATCGCCACAGGACGTGACACACCAAGCGAGTTGCACGGGTATCGAGAGGGTCATGCAGTCTACGCATCACATCAGGCAAAACGGGAAACGGGACAGCGAGGAGAGAGATACAGCTACCTGAACAGGGCTCCGCAGAAGACTGAAAAGCGAACTTCCGTGAGGCGGCGCGACGCGGTGCCTAGGGTTAGGGTCTCGTCGTGGCTCGCCGGAGGCTTCGCCGGAGCTGGAGGAAGCGGCAGGGTCGAGGTAGGCCGGGGTCGTCGGCTCTGGTGGAGGTGGCAGCTGGTGACGGTGTTGAGGCGGTGGTGGTGATCGGGTTCTGGATGGCGGAGTTCGGGTGCGCGGGTCGTCGATGGTGGCCAGAGAAGATGGGGATAACGGTGGCTGCGGTGCTCGTCGGGGAGACTGGTGGTCGTGGCTGGGTGTTGGACATGGCGGGGGAGACGATGCGGTGGTGAGCGGTGGCCGGTGGAGAGAGGGAGGTTGGGTACGGTGGCGGCAGTGGGGATGATGGCGGTGACAACGGGGATATATATATAGGGCGACGGCCAGCGGGTAGGGAGGTGGACCGACTGGGGGAGGCGTAGCGGCGGGCGGCCGTTCTGGAGGAGGCGAAGTGGAATCATTATTGCAGCCGGCGGTTACTGGCGGAGGGCGGCGGAGATGAATCGCCACGGTCGGGGGTTAGGGATTAGGGATTTCAGGTTGGCGGATTCGGGTCGGGTCGGGCGAAAAATTCGGATCCGACCCGATCCGATAGGCAATGGGTTCAGTTCAGTTAAACCGGGTCGGTTCAGGGTCGATCCGGTTCAGAAATAAACCGGGTTTATTTTAGGATTTATTTTGGTTTAATAATTAATTAGTTTTTTAGGTCTTTAAAAATGTTTTCGGGGTCCAATAAATACTAGAAAAATTATCCTATGTATAATATTTTATTTTACACATAAAAATATTATTTTCATAATATTTTAATATTAATTAAAATCATTTAAACTTATTTAATTTCCAAATACCTTAATTTTTAATTAGTTAAAAATCATAAAAAATCCAAAAAAATTGATTAAAAAATCCTGAAAAATCAGAGGGTTTACAATCTACCCCCCTTAAGAGGATTGCGTCCTCGCAATCAAAGAATAACCGGTTAACAGAGATGACACGGTTGCAAGCATTGTTCGAAGCACATTACTTTCAAGAATCATGATTCAGGAGAATCAAATGATGAGGTTTAAGCAAAAATACATAGGGAATGAAAACATCATTTCCCTAAGCAATGAAAGTTATACAATTTCTAGAGTGAAGGAAAGCAAGAAAACTACAGCTTAGAAAAACTAGGTTATCACTTATAAAAACATACTAGGTTATCAATTATTAGCAAGATTAAAACTACCAGGTTAAGGCTAAGGTCACGAACCAACAAGCACGAACTAAAGTAATACTAGAAACATATAGCTGCAAAAACTTACGCGCATTAGCTACTCCACGAGTCTGCGCATTCTCCAAGGTCATTGTAAAAGTCTGTCCACGCCCTTGCAGTGGTGTCCTCTTCTGTTGCTGGGCTTGCTGAAAGAGTGCTGCTCGTGCTCTTCTCTTGGAATATATCAAGACGTCATCATTAGACGCAACCATGAACTTGTCCAAGTACTGAGAAAACATCGTTCATCAAACTCATGAATACAGCTGGCGCGTTGGTTAAACCAAACGATATAACTAAGAACTCATAGTGTCCATACTTGGTCCTGAAGGCTGTTTTCGGTATAACCTCTCTATGCACTCTAATCTGGTGATAACCGGATCTAAGATCTATCTTGAGAATACACTCGCACCACTCAACTAATCGAATAGGCCGTCAATGCATGGCAAGGGAGACCGGTTCTTGATGGTTACTGGATTCAGTGCCCTATAGTCAATATACAGACGTATCGTCCCATCATTCTTTGGCACAAATAGTAGAGGTGTAACAGCTGGGTCATAAGATCAAATTTTGATATTAAAAGTCACAAGATATCTAAAAATTTAACCACTATGGCCTGCTACCTAAGGTTCCATTTTCTTAAGGTCACAATGCAATTCCTTGTATCACCATCATGAGTCACATCTTATCCCTAGCATCTAGCTATGTATTCCCTAAAGTATTTAGAGTCAAACCCTCTTTCCTTTCTTCCAATACTTCCAAATTACTTGCTACCTATAAGCAAGGGTGAGGTTCTATTAGTTCTAGGCCTCTGATATTATATTCAATTCTCATGCTAAAATCTACACTAACTCTAGTATATAGGAATAACCTATCTACTATCCTACTAAGGGTAACTGTCTTCAAATATTTATATCCAGCATAACTTCTTCTGCCTTGACGAGGATCTGCTTCTGGAGGAAACACCGTGCACGAACATTCATCTCTCCGAAATAGGAAGAGATGATAAACAATAATAAGTATGTCGAGGAGATTTGAAAGAGTATAATTACGAAGTCCAAGGGCGATAATCAAGTGCTAAAGAATTTTCAAGTCAATTATGGATTGAGATGCTAACACTGCTAACTTTGATTACAGGCTCGCTCGGTACCGGAAAGTAACCGAAATAATTTAATCAGGACCTACATGGGCTACCATAAAAATATGTCACGCCCCAGTCCTAAAATACGTAGGACTAGGAATACGTAACATGTCAGCTACACATTCGACCAGACTCTGGTCCGATTCGAATACGTATAAGCTGTACTAGAAGGGTTACTATCTATAAATATCTATGCCTCAATCCACAATGAATGAAATATACAAGAATGAGCTACATGTGCTAAAGTCGGCCGCCAGTAATCCATAAGCTCGAATAGACTCGAGGAAGGAATATGAGTCTATAAAACTAGGCTATATCAACAGATGAATAAACAATATGAATAATAACCAATACTCCGGAAGAAATAACATAAGTACCTGGCACCAATTTCTGCATGACAAAGCAACTCACATCAGCAACTCCAGGCAGGCTCCACAATGGTCTATGCTGCAAAACTGGCAAGGGACCAGGTCCTCAGAGGGACGTAACAAGGTACAAGAAACAACATGCCAAGATAAATACAATATATGAAATGTATCAATAGGGCAACTATGTAACCATCTAAGTGATATGCAAAATGAGAGAAACATTAGGCTCAGGCTGAGACCACTACAAGCTCTGTGTCGGGGAGCCGGGTAGCAGTAATACTATGTAGTTTTACTATATAATTTACTATGTAGTTTACTATATAGTTACTATGTAGTTTACTATGTAGTGGCCCTCGCACTGTAATGGCTATGGCACTGTAATAAATATATATAATCAGCCTGTAGTCTGTGTATCTCTCTCCACCCAATGTAATCACACGTCTCATTTCCACGACGTCTCATGTCCATGACACGCAAGATCATATCTAATGCAGCAAGTCATAATGAGATCTAAGCATGTATATAAAGTATAGGTCATAAACCTGTATCCTATACAGAATCACCATGAATATCTCAGAAAGATTCTGTCTCATGAATAGTGTCAGGTGTCCTGAGGTATGACAACTTGATAAGATAAGCACGAGAATATAAAGGGTCTCGATATCCATCTCTAGGTGATGTTACACAACTCCGCGTACGGCGTTGGCACCCAAATATGATTCAAAAGCTAAGTATTGTCACACGGTCCTAGGTTGAACAGAGATATTACAGAATTAAATCAAGAGATTAGTATAAACCAATGCTGCAAGTATGGCAAGGTACACTTGCCTGGGGTTCTGACTCTAACTGTAGCTCTGGTATCGGTAGGATTTGCAGGTACTCCTCCGGTTGCTAAAATAGACACCACCATCAGATTCAAAAGATATCAAATAGCTAGAATTGTCTGTCCTTGAGTCTAATTTGGACACAGGACAAAAATAACAGTTTCTGGTCAAAGCGAGGTCCACATGTGGCCTGCTTCGCACCGAAAAATATGTCAGAGATAATATTCTTCAAATTCATCAAACTTAGTGTCCACAAGTCCAGAACGATGATACGAACCCAACGGAATGTCCAGAACTGGATTCCGATGAGCCGATCACAAAATCGCCCGTCAAGTGGAGCCACGGGGTCCACGATACACGATTTTGTCAACGTTCTCAGAATCAAACCAAACTTGGGTCACAGGACCAGCGTATTGCTACGAGTTCGTTGGCGTAAGTTTTGTTTCGATACGATGTGCGTACATAAAGTTACAACAAGTTCTAGAATAGGGCCGATACGGAGTGTTGTCGACGGATACACGTTGATTCCGGTGTGCACGCATACCCAAATTAACTTCCGCAAAATTCCACACGTCTGTATTAACGGCTCGTACCTTTCAGTGAAGTCCACACACGACCAAGTCGTCCCGTTTGGTGGGGCGCACTCAGTTCCGGGAAAAAATAGGGTGAATATTTTTTGATTTTGGATCACAATTCGCGATCGCCACAGGATGTGACACACCAAGCGAGTTACACGGGTATCGAGAGGGTCATGCAGTCTACGCATCACATCAGGCAAAATGGGAAACGGGACAGCGAGAAGAGAGATACAGCTACCTGAACAGGGCTCCGCAGAAGACTGAAAAGCGAACTTCCGTGAGGCGGCGCGATGCGGTGCCTAGGGTTAGGGTTTCGTCGTGGCTCGCCGGAGGCTTCGTCGGATCTGGAGGAAGCGGTAGGGTCGAGGTCGACCGGGGTCGTTGGCTCTGGTGGAGGTGGCAACTGGTGACGGTGTTGAGGCGGTGGTGGTGATCGGGTTCTGGACGGCGGAGTTCGGGTGTAGCGGGTCGTCGATGGTGGCCGGAGAAGATGGGGATAGCGGTGGCTGCGGTGCTCGTCGGGGAGACTGGTGGCCGTGGCTGGGGGTTGGACACAGTTGGGGAGACGATGCGGTGGTGAGTGGTGGCCGGTGGAGAGAGGGAGGCCGGGTACGGTGGCGGCAGTGGGGATGATGGCGGTGACAGCGGGGATATATATAGGGCGACGGCCGACGGGTAGGGAGGTGGACCGGCTGGGGGAGGCGAAGCGGCGGGCGATCGTTCTGGCGGAGGCGAAGTGGAATCGCTGCGGCGGCCGGCGGTTACTGGCGGAGATGAATCGCCACGGTCGGGGGTTAGGGATTAGGGATTTCGGGTTGGCGGATTCGGGTCGTGTCGGGCGGAGAATTCGGATCCGACCCGATCCGATAGGCAATGGGTTCGGTTCAGTTAAACTAGATCGGTTCAGGGTTGGTCCGGTTCAGAAATAAACCAGGTTTATTTTAGGGTTTATTTTGGTTTAATAATTAATTAGTTTTTTAGGTGTTTAAAAATATTTTCGGGGCCAATAAATTCCAGAAAAATTATCCTATATATAATATTTTATTTTACACCTAAAAATATTATTTTTATAATATTTTAATATTAATTAAAATTATTTAAATTTATTTAATTTTTAAATACCTTAATTTTTAATTAGTTAAAAATTACAGAAAAATCCAGAAAAAATTATAAAAATTGATTAAAAAAATCGTGAAAAATCAGGAGATTTAGAATATACACCACTCTAAAATATGAAACTTGTAAATTAATTTTTTTATCATATCTATGTATATGTAATTTTGAAAGTGTAATAAAGTCATACCAAATCATGCATACCATCGGCAAAAGCACACAAAGTAGAATCATCTACGGATCTACTCTTGAACCTTTGCTCCTCATATTTGTATACTCGGTTGCTCATAAGAGGGAATCCCCACCATTGTCTATAATCCAAGTTACCAATGTCTGCATAATGTAAACAAAATTTTAGCAAACTATTTATACTAAATCAATCCGGATAATGAGTAACTGAGAACTTACATTCATCAGTAGATCTTAGTCCGGGAGACATGTCCCTCACACTATAATTCTCGAACCAATTATTCCAATCAGCAACGAGACTAAGGATTCGGTGTATTGCATTTGCTGGCTCATAATCGACAGTCACTGGATCATCGAAAATTATTTGACTCATCCCGAATTATCGAAGAACACGGTCTGCCGGATGATACACAGTGAACCGATCATATATACTATAAGATATGTGTAAACTAAACGAATATGATGTGCTCTTGATTTCTGGAGCATCATCTTCACATGTGTAAGGTAACCGAGTAACCTATTTAATGATATTGTATCAAATAGATATGATATTTCTCTACGATCATAACTGTAATAATTTAAAGATATTTATCAGATATTTAAATAATTACCTCATTATACTGTAGTGTAACAAATTAGCTATGATAGAGTGATACACTCCTGTATTGGTAGTGTTGGTAATCTACTACATCTGTGGGCCATCGTATAGCAACCGAAAAGACTCCAACATCACTGAGAATGCTAGTAATATTCCTACCAATATAGAAGTGCTCATAGGACCAGAACTATAAAATAAAAATATAACATTAGTACAAACAAAATTTGTATTCTAATCTAACTAATTTAGGTCATTCATTCATATCTGAATTAGTGAAATACATCCACAAATACTCTTGCGACTGGATCTCACAAATTCTGTCAAATTTGAGTATAAAAATGCTAGAGTAGCAGCTTCCCATGCATATTGAATGAATTTTGTCAAATCATCCAAGAATGGTAGAAGCTGTACATTTACCATATTTTCCGATGCGTCGAAAAATAGAATTGTACCACATAAACAGAGCAAATACGCTCTAGTGCAACGAATAACCTAAAAATATTAAATGTTATATAAACACTAAATTAAGTCATAAACAAACCTTACTAATTAAAATACATACCCGTATTTCATCTACATCAACCACCCCGTCAATAGTGCGATGTAGGTCCATGAAGTTGCCACGAAGCCATGTAAACTCCACAAAATGGCTTTCTTTTATACAAGATACCTCCTAATCAGATCATATACCTTTAACTGCAGATCAAAATATATAGTGTCACCTTTAATAGGTAACCCTAGTAAATGTAACACCCGATTTTTTTTCTAAAATTTTTTAAAATAAATTTTTGGATTTTTCGATGATTTTTATTAATTAAAATCAATGTTCTTCAAAGGATTAATATTTTTTGTGCATTATATTAAGAATTAAAATATTACAAAAATATATATATTTGGGTGTATATTTAATTATTGGATGTTGTGTAATTTTTTGGAATTTATTGGGCTCAAAAACTATTTTTAAATAGCTAAAAACCATTGTTTTAATTAAACTAGACTAAACCCACTTGAACCGAACCGAACCAAACTGAACCCAACTAACCCAAACTGAATCCAACCGCCCTAACGGGTCAGGTCTGGACCCGACCGGCCTACCCGCCCCTAACCCAGAACCACGACCACCACGATTCCCCCCCGCCTACCCGCCCCTAACCTAGATCTACGACCACCATGATCCCCCCGCGCCTACTCCGTCGGCCCACGATCTGCCCCGCCTCCGCCGCTCGACCACGCCCACGACCCCACGACCCCCGGCGACCCTCACCCTCACCCTCGCTCCACCGCCTCTCCCCCTATATAAACCCCCTCCCACGGCTCCTCCACCACCCTCACAACCACCGCGACCGCCCCCGCCAACTTTTCCTCCATGCCGTCGACTCTCACGACCTCCCCGAGCAGCCCCAGCAGCCGCCGTGCCCTGCAGCAGCCGCCACCGCCACCGGCCGAGCATCGCCGTGCTGCGCCGCCCCTATCACGAAAATCAGCTGAGGTACCCGTCTTCTAGCTCACGTAACTCTCTGTACATAGATCTGTATTTTATTTTGTCGAATCCTATGCGTAGACCTCGTGACCCTCTCGAACTCCGTACAATTGGTTCGAGGTATCGTGTCCTGAATTACAGAAATAGGAAAAAAAATCCATATTTCTGTAATTCAGAAAATCGTTCTTAACACACAAGTTCATGGCCGTATTTCTTCCAACCTGTTTAATAATATTGAATTATGTTTAAACAGTTAATTCGACAACATAATCGAGATTAAGACTCTGTAATTAGTTTATTTTATTTTGCTGTATGTTGTGTTTTATTCGCGGGTGAAATCGACCAAAAACTTGGTTTGTAAATCCTGATTTTTCCCAAAATAGGGTGCGTTCCACTAAACGAGATAACTTTGTTATGTGCAAATTATACTAATATGTGCGTATCGTCAATACGAACGTGTAGGATTTTGCAGAAGTTGATTTGGATGTGCGTGCACACCGAAATCAACGCATATCCATCAAAAATATTTCGTATCAGGCATGTTCTAAAACTTATTGTAACTTCGTGTGTGCTTATCGTTTCGTAAAAAAACTTGTACCATTAGATTCGTAGCATTACGATGGTTCTGTGACCCAAGTTTGGTTCAATTATGAGAACATTGACGAAACCCTATATCGTGGGCCCCACGGCTCCACTTGACGGGCAATTTTTTAATCGGCTTATCGGAATCCAGTTTTGGACATTTCGTTGGGTTTGTAACATCGTTCTGGACTTATAAACACTAAATTTGATAAATTTGAAGAACTTTATCTCTGGCACATCTTTCGGTGCAAAGTGGACCACATGTGGACCCTGCTATGACCAGAAACTGTCAATTTTGTCCCTGTGTCCAAATTGGACTTATGGGTAGGCAATCCTAGCTATTTCATATCTTCTGAGAATGATGATAATATTTGTTTCAGTATCCGGAGACGTTCCTGAAGATTTTGCTGTTATCGGAGCAACTGTTGGAGTTCAAACCCTAGGCAAGTGTACCTTGCCAACTTGCAGTAGTCCTGTTATATTATTTGCTTGAGTTCTTTCTATACATATATATATATATATATATATATATATATATATATATATATATATATATATATATATATATATATATATATATATATATATATATACTCTTGAGATGTACATATTCAACCTAGGACCGTGAGACGTTGCTTAGCATCCGAACAAGATTCGGGTGTCAACGCCGTACGCGGAGTCATGTAACGTCACATAGAAAGTTGATATTACGATCCTATATTTATGTGCTTGATTTATCAAGTACGTCATACCATATGACACTTGACACTATTCATGAGACATAATCTTTCCTGAGTTATTCATGATGATTCTGTATAGACTTACAAGATTCGTGACATAGTTCTTGCATATATATAAATATTATTATAACTCGTTGTACTAGCTAGAGGTCATGATCTTGCGTGTTATGGACATGAGACGTCATGGACATGAGACATGTGATTACATTGGGTGGGGAGAGACACACAAGCTATATGCTGATCATATATATAAAACCTTATTATTGCGGTGCTTAAGTCTCTACACCCGAGCTTGGCCCATTACGTGTTATTACTGCTACCAGCTCCCCGACACAGCTTGTAGTGGTCTCAGCTTGAGTACTAGTGATGCTCTCATTTGCATATCACATAGCTGGATATTTATTTTCATATACTGCATTTATTAGGCTTGAGTTATTCTTGTACCTTTCTATGTCCCCTGAGGACCTGGATCCAGATTATGTCCCCAGGTGTAAACCCCTAGATTTTGCAAAAATTTTAAATTGGGATTTTTTACAATTTTCTGGAATTTTCTGGGAATTTTCTGTAATTAAAATCAGGGTTCTTAATTATTGAATGATTTTTAATTATTAATAAATAATATAAAAATATTATGGAAATAATATTTTTGGGTGTAAAATGAAAAACTGGACTTAGGATAATTTTTCTGGAATTTATCGGGCCCCGGACCTATTTTAAGCACCTAAAAACTATTATTTATTTATTATTAATTAATTATTAATTATTTATTCATTTATTTAAAATTCCAGCCCGGCCCAATACTCCGAACCCGGCCCATCGGGCCCAGCCCAGCCCACCCGCCTAACGGGTCGGGTCGGGTCTACCCGCACACGACCCGCACCCGCAACCTGACGACCCCTCACCCCCCGCGTGACCCGCTCCGGCCCCCCCGCGTCCACCGGCTCCCCGCGCCTCCCGCCGAACCCGCCGGCCGCCTCTACGCTACCCGCGGCCACGCGCCCCCGCCCCCGCCCCCGCGCTGGCCGCCGCCTCCCTCGGCCCACGCCACCGTCTCCCCCCTTTTAAAACCCTAACCCCCCCGACCGCCTGTGCAGCCTCGCCGCCACCCGCCGCTGTAGCCCCCGCCTTTCCCCTCTCCTCCTTCCTCCTCCACCGGCTCCGGCCTTCCCCCTCGATCCAGCAGCAGCAGCAACAGCCGGCCGGCCACCTCCGGCATCCGCTGTCGGCCGTCCCCGCACGCCCCGCTCCCCGGCGAGCCGCCCTCGACCTCCCCGCCGTCGTGCCGTCCCCTTGAGCGCCGCCGAGTCCAGTAAACCCTAACCCTAATTCCCGAATCCCCGTGTCGGCGTGTCGGACACGACACGGACACGAGAAAAATCTCGGTTTTTGAGTCCTGTTCAGGTGCGTGTAACTTTCTTCTCGCTGCCCCATTTTCAATTTCGTAAATTGCGTTGTGAAGCCTGTATGACCCTCTCGGTGCCCGGACAAACCGCTCGGGGCATCGCGTCCTGTGGTGATCGCACACCGCGATCCAAAAAAAGAAAAACCAGACCCTGTTTCACCCCGGAACTGGGTACGCCCCGCCAAACAGGACGACTTGGTCGCGCGCGGTCTTCACAGATACGTGCGCAGCGTTGATACGGACGTGTGAGATTTCGTGGAAGCTGATTCGGGTGTGCGTGCACACCGGAATCAACGCGTATCCGCGGACATCGTCCCGTATTTGATTTTTCTGTAATTCGCCCTAACTTCTTGTACATACGTCGGATCAAAACAAAACTTGCGCCATCGGACTCGTAGCGATACACTGGTCCTGTGACCCAAGTTTGGTTCAATTCTGAGAACGTTGACGGAATCGCGTGTCGTGGGCCCCATAGGCCCCGCTCGACGGGCGATTTTGTGATCGGCTCATCGGAATCCAATTCTGGAAGTTTCGTTGGGTTCGTATCATCGTTCCTGACCTGTTGACACTAAGTTGGGTGAATTTGGAGACCTTTGACCCTGACACGTTTTTTGGTGCAAAGCGGGCCCACAAGCGGACCCCGTTTTGACCCGAAACTGCCGTTTTGCCCTTGTCTCCAAATTGGACCCAAGGACAGACGTTTCTAGCTATTTGATATCTTCTGAGCATGATGGTAATGTTTATTTCAGCATCCGGAGTCATTTCTAGAAATTTCCCCCGAGACACAAACTGTAATTTGATCCAAACATCAGGCAAGTACCTGCACTTCAAGTTTAATCTTTATATTGTGATAATTAATTCCCTGCTTTACTAGTACCCTTGATGATTACACGTAGTGCTAGAACACTGGATTTCCTGTCTTGAATATTGGATTTCATGTCTTGCTTTTCGTGTCGGGTGGGAGAATACTAGGAGGCATGTAGTTTACCCTTCCCCCTGTTCCTGTCTAATAGCTGTTGGTACGCGACTATACCATCAGCCGGATCTCGATTATTCCTGTTTAATAGCCGTCTATGACGGTCGGATTAACCTTATAAACCCCTACATGCCAACTATGTATTCTAAATACACAAGTTCACACACAATAGTTTCTTGTCGTGTTGCAGTTCTTGTTGTCTTGTTACAGTTACATTTCCTGTAACATTTTATTCCTGTTTTACTCACATTTCTGGTTTATAGCAAATTAATCATATTTTACTTATAGTCCTGATTTATAGCATTATTCCTCAGTTAATTTCACTATTTACTTATGCATATTCTCAACATGATGCTTAGTCAGTTATTTTCTACCTGTCACAAATATTTAGTTTAATCTTGTTGTGCATTATGTACTTTGCTCCTTTTCTGACTGGATCCATTATTTTAGGCGATGATGAGAACCTTGCCCCCACCATTATGGCCCCTATGAGGTAGCAGGTGATACCGTTGAGAAGCCGGTTCCCACTCAGGAGACTACTTCTGAGGAGTAGTTAGCAGTTAGTTATTCATTTTTCTTTCAGCACAGCAATCGGGTTTGTCCCCGATTTATCTTCTGGATTCTGTATTAAACCATGGATTTGTATATCACAATTTGTCTTATGAAAACTTAATATTTCTATTCCCTGTTATTTTCCTTGTCTATTTACTTTACTGTGGATGAGATAGATTCTAAATTACCTGTGAATATGACCTAGACAGCGTACTACCGCCGACACTGCGACGTAGGCTGGACGTACCCATGCACTCGTGCCCGAATATTCGGGTGCGGGTCGTGACACCAGGTATAGCAGAGGAGATTTATCCCGAGGTATACGTGACAGGAGCTGACACTGGAGCAGTACCAGCACCAGTGGACGAGGTGGTGCCAGATGATTTTACCTGAATATTTGCTTTATATACTCAGTTATTTCTGTTTCTAGTTTCTCTATTTCCTGTCTCTTGGATTATTGTACCAAACTTATTATCGGGTTATTTTATGAGACTTTTATTGAGACTTGTTGTTGGATTATATTTTTCTTGATTAGTCTGACATTTGAATTGTATTTACCTTCTGTGGATGAGATTAGAATTAGATTGTGACTTGTATCGTAGACCTTTATTGTTGTTACAGCTTAAGTACACTATAATGGGTCCATTAAATTGGGTTTACCCATTGGTGTGTGCTGCTGGCCATTGCCACATGGCTAGTCCTCGGTATTTTGGGACTGGAGTGTGACACAATTTTTGTGGTGGCCCATGTAGGTCTGAGCATTTAGATCCTAGGTTATGGTCTACGACTAAGGTCTACGACTATATTTTTTCGGTTTTAACTAAGAAACTGAGCAAGCCTGCGATTATGATAGGATAAATTATAGGATCTCATCAACTTGATTGATTCATTCTTGACTTCTATATCGACTTCAAAATAAATTCTTGACTTGCATCCTGCCTTGATTCTCCTGTGCACCTCTTATAGTTTATTTTGGATGCAGAGTGTAGCGCCCCGTTCTCCCGGTGTGGAGAGCACGGTTAAGAAATACAAGACGGTATCGTTCGATCGGGATAGATTGAATTAAGAACTCGTCCTCGTTATGGATTTGTTTCTTCGGAATTGATTCCCATATTCAGTGGACTGCGCCCCAAGGATCGGCTTAGCGGCAGAGTCAGGAGGGACCTCTCCGCTGCTATCTTTTATTGCCTCGATTTTCGATGTCGCTTGTTGCTTTCGTGCTTTGAGTTGGTTTTGGGATTTGCTTGTTTTCCTTGAACGGTTTCGATGGTTTTCATTATTTTCGTTCATTGACTTGCACTTCTATTCCGAGATTGGAAAGAGAGGAAGAAGTATTAATCGAGCTGTTCGTGTGCAGGTGAACGAGCAGCAGACGGCTTGCGAGCGGAGTCGTGAAGCGCCTCTTTCCTTCTTCTTTCCAAAATCTAAGTGAGTGGCTACCAACCCGATTAGCTAGCCCTGCTTCCAAGCTTCACTCCTTTGCCCCGATCTAACGATACCAAATAATAATAAAAGAAACCAAGATAAAAGAAAATAGACTTGGTTATTACTGCTTGTCAATCAAACTCGTGAACGGTTACTTACTTGCATGCTTGTTCGTTCGGGATATTCATCATATGCATCAATTTTAGTTAGAATATATCTTCTTCTATAATTGTGCTATCAATGCATTATATCTATGCATTCCTCGTGTTGCCTCTACTGCGTGAATGGATAACTTAACTAAACATCGTGTGTTCGATCATGGACAACTTGTGCACAAGGGTATAAGTTCTGCGGACGGTCGCTGGGGCACTGGCACCGATCCGATCCGGGCGGAACTTCGTGTGTAGTCATCGTGTGCGGACTGGATAGCTTGCAACGCATCGTGTGTTTATCGTGTATCCATTATGAACTCTCATTGCATGCTATCCTAGTCCATGACTAGTCCAAAATGGCTACCAAGCCAGTGATCACCTGTGGCATAGTCATCGTGTGCGGACTGGACGGCTTGCAATGCCTCGTGTGTTTATCGTTGCATCCTATCCTTGTCCATGACTATTTCCACCTTATATATTTAAACCTGTTGCATACTAACTTGTGTCTCCGTGGCAGGGAAGGCAAGGTAAGTATTGTGCAGGTCATTCAGACGGGCAGATAAAATCTACCGAACGGTGGCACATTCATTTCAGTAAATTCTATATGCTGCTTACTTGTAAATGAACTAAGGCAAGATAGAAACCCACAAATATGCATGCTTCACTAAACAACGTGTTGATTGGTATAGACAGGCTAGCTCGCCTTCACCAGCATGTTTCGATATGCTAACCCTCGTTGAAACAGGTTCTCCGCACCAAGGCGAACCGAGCGAGGAGCCGAAGTCGTCTTCCCGATCCAGTCCAGCTGTTGGCGCATCTTCACCGCGCCTCGAAGCCCTTAAAGTCCGAAGCTGCAACTCTTCATACACAAATGCAGCTCCGTGGCAAAGCCGTCCTCCAGCCTGAAGGTCTTTATCATTTTGATTTTATAAAGGGATGTAATGTACAGGACTGCTATCTCATTTTGAGTCAACCCTTTTGTAAGCCGTTCGGCATATTAGCTGACTCGTTCAGGAGTTTGTAATAGATATTCATTATCAATAAAGAGAACTTTTCTATGTTTCATATCTGTGTTTCAATTTATCTGCGTACTCTGAATATGTGCTTGCTATGCAAATCATTAAAGCCTTGTGCGGGCGCAACTCCAGGCCCGCACGGCGGTCACGATTCGGGGGACGCCTCAAGTGATTCTACGGAATTGGGTCGTGACACAGAGTAATGGATCCACAAGCAAGCGATGAGACTCCTACAGGAACACCACAAGTTGCAGTTGTTACCTACGATGATGTAGTGACACCAATGGATGGAGGTCAATCAACAAAGCAATCAAGCAGATCAGCTCGTCTCGAGGTTCCAGCAAGACGATATTCCACCACCGTCGCAATTTACTCCACCGATGCCTATTTTTCTACCAGGACAGCCTATGGGCGGACAACAGATGTTCCAAATAATCTAAGCAATGATGCAAGCCCAACAACAGGTTCATCAAGAGGCCCAGCAAAGCCAAGTGGAGAAGTTCTTTGACGGACTTAGCTCTGAGCTACATAAATTAATCAACTCTGTTGCAACTACTTCATACACGGACGTTCTTGCTGCAACACGACCCATGGAGCCCGTCACCATGAGAGAGTCCAGTCAGAAGCGGCCGCATGCATTAGCACCAGACCGAGCACAGCATAAAAGAGCTGCCAAGCGACCACAGATGAATCCACCACAGAGAGCATTTACACCACTAGCACTAGTACTCCCTAGTTATCACTATTGTGGCAAGGTAGGCCATCTCGCCAAGGAATGCCGACTCAGATTGGGATTGTGCTTGGTTTGCGGATCCAGACAATATTCAGCCAGAAATTATAAGGAGCATTGGGGAGAAACACCGATGGTTAACCGACAAGCTTTACCAGCACCGGGAGGATATCAGCCAAGGTCACCCTTGGCACCACGAGCAACACTCTTCCAGCAGGCCCAGCAACAGCAGAGGGGACCACCACAAGGACGTGGACAGCCTTTTGCGTTGATAGTGGAGGAGGCACAGACTCGTGGAGTAGTGAATATGAGTAAGATTTAAGTTTTAGCATAGCTATCTATTCCTAGTAATGCTTTAGCATGTGCCTGTTGGTTCCATTCCTAGAACTTGTTAGTCTAGATTAGTAACTGGTACCTAAGTTTTTATAAGTTATAGTTGATCCTTGCTCTAACCAGATTCCTTTACTCTTGAGTTACTTACCTTTCATTGCCTAAAAAAAAGTTTTTATTCCTTTCCTACGTGTTATGCTTAACCCTCACCCTTCCTCTCGATTTCTCCTTGTTCATGATTCCTTATTCTTTGTGTCGTGCTTCAACAAACATGTCTTACAACCGCGTCATCTCTTATGACCTGTTATGTTTTGTTTCCTAAATTATGAGAACATAATTCTATTAAGGTGGGTAGATTGTAACACCCGATTTATTTTCTAAAAATTTTTAAAATAAATTTTTGGGTTTTTCGGTGATTTTTATTAATTAAAATCAATGTTCTTCAAAGGATTAGTATTTTTTTACATTATATTAAGATTAAAATATTATAAAAATTATATTTTTGGGTGTATAATTAATTATTGGATGTTGTGTAATTTTTTTGGAATTTATTGGGCTCAAAAACTATTTTTAAATAGCTAAAACTATTGTTTTAATTAAACTAGACTAAACTCACTTGAACCGAACTGACCCGAACCGAACCCAACCCGAACCAAACCCAACTAGCCGAAACTGAACCCAACCGCCCTAACAGGTCGGGTTTGGACCACGACCACCATGATCTCCTCCCCCCGCCTACCCGCCCCTAACCCAGAACCACGACCACCAAGATCACCCCCCCCCGCCTACTCCGCCGGCCCACGATCCGCCCCGTCTCGGCCGCTCGACCCAGCCCATGACCCCCGGTGACCCTCACCCCCGCTCCACCGCCTCTCCCCCTATATAAACCCCCTACCATGGCTCCTCCACCACCCTCACAACCACTGCAACCGCCCCTGTGACTTCTTCGATCACCGACGAACCATCGCGACCGCCCCCGCCGACTTTCCCTAAACGACGCCGACTCCCACGACCTCCCCGAGCAGCCCCAGCAGCCGCCGTGCCCCGCAGCAGCCGCCGCCGCCGTCGGCCGAGCATCGCCGCGCCGCCCCTGTCACAAAAATCAGTTGAGATACCCGTCTTCTAGCTCACGTAACTCTCTGTACATAGATCCATATTTTGTTCTGTCGAATCCTATGCGTAGACCACATGACCCTCTCAAACCCCGTACAACTAGTTCGAGGTATCGTGTCCTGTATCGGTCGTAAACCGCAACGCAAAAATAGAAAAAAAACCCATATTTATGTAATTCAGGAAACCGTCCTGAACACACAAGTTCATGGCCGTATTTCTCCTAACCTGTTTAATAATGTTGAATTCTGTTTAAACAGTTAATTCGACAACATAACCGAGATTAAGATCCTGTAATTATTTTATTTTATTTTGTTGTATGCTGTGTTTTATTCGTGGGTGAAATCGACCAAAAACTTGGTTTGTAAATCCTAATTTTTTTGAAAAAGGGTGTGTCCCGCTAAACGAGACGACTTCGTCATGTGCAAATTATACCAAAAGATGCATATCATTAATACGGACGTGTAGGATTTCACATAAGTTAATTTGGATGTGCGTGCACACCGAAATCAACGCATATCAATCGAAATATTTCGTATCGGACATGTTCTAAAACTCGTTGTAACTTTGTGTGTGCTTATTATTTTGCAACAAAACTTATGACATTAGATTCGTAGTGTTACGCTGGTCCTGTGACCAAAGTTTGGTTCGATTCTGAGAGCGTTGACGAAACCTCATATCGTGGGTCCTACGGCTCCACTTGACGGACGATTTTGTGATCGGCTCATCAAAATTTTTGGACATTCCGTTGGGTTCGTATCATCATTCTGGATTTTTAGACACTAAGTTTGACGAATTTGGAGAACTTTGTCTCTGGCACTATAACGCTCGCAACTGCACGGTGCGTTACGCTGAGTCGGATTGAATAAAACAATAGCTGGTTACATTTGATTTGTTGGATTTTGGGAAGAAGTATTGATTGAGTTGGTTTCATGTGCAGATGGTTAGTGGAGTTCGACGGGAAACAGGTGTTCGTTCAGAACAGTACTGAGATAGCTGGATTGGAGCGATAATGTCGTCTTCCTTAGTCCGATCGGTCGGATGATTTGGAGAGCATGGCCTGCTCGCACGATCATACCAGTTGAGTAGATCGCGCTTTGCATCGGACCATGGGTTCAAGGGATCGGCCGTATCGGCAGGACATAATGCTTAACGGAATCAAACATTGTGAGTGGGCTCTTTCCCTTCTCCTCTACTCCTTCACGCCTAATAATATGGAAAATACGTAAAGGTTTGAACACTTGGACTGAAACATTGGGAATCACTACACTGAGACGTGCATAGAGTGTATGTCATTTGCTTGGATAGGATTGTGGCTTGAATTGATTTACGCGTATGGATAGCTGGAGCTAGAGTTAGATTATTGCATTTGAGGCAGTTGGTTGAATAATTGGGATTATGCTTGGACAGTTGGAATGATACATTAAGGTATTGGGAACATCGGGTATGCGAGCGAGCGTGCATCCGTGCACGAGTATCACTTGGTCGCTTTGTCAAGCAAAGCGAGCAGTTGTGGTTCGAAACCGAACAACTGCATCGGCCGGGGCATTGTGCCATTGTTGGGCATTGTGCTACTGTTGGGGCATAGTGCCACTGGATTGTTCTGAGCGTGGGGTATTGTACCCAATGTTGAAATACTGTGCTGAGAAGCGGCATTGTGCCTATTGAGATAACTTGAGATTTGGTGCCTTGGGCTATATGTTGAAAGAATGGTTATGGATATTTGGTCATGATGTTTTGGTTGGATGATTGGTTGAACGAGTCTAGGATCGCTTGGTGGGGCGAGAATGTTAGATGCTCTCGTCATACCTACTTGGTGTCTGCATATCACGGACAACCTGTGTTGCACGAGGTTTGGTCTCCTCGAACGGGAAGGCTCCGGGACACCGTGACCGTTTGGCCATGGAGGAGACAACTTGGTAACGTGCCTTGGGCGCGGTGCCGACGGTTATGCGATTCAGGTGGGTTAGCTACTTAGCGCTGTTTCGAGTAGAACCGCATTGATCAGTCCGATCAACGTCCTTTATGGCTTGGCCAGTGACTTCATATAGATAAGAGTTGGTTTGCTTTACTTTGGTTGGTTTGTGCTTCGTGTAGGCGCGACCACCTTGCCTCAGCAGGAGTATGCACTTTGATATTTGGATTATAAGTTTTGGTTGAGGATGGATATTGAGGCTTGGTTGATGGTTCGATATGTTATCGTGTTGCTTGGGTTTGAGTAGGACGGTTTGCATGCTAGTTTCCTTCGAGTTGGTTATATATTGCTTATCGTTTGGATATTGAGTTGAATGCTTGCATGCTTAAACTGTTTTACAGCTTTTCTTAACATGTCATCCCTATGCCATGAAATGAATCTAGGATTCAACTAGAAAGATCACCATATAACTGTTTACATTCACTATTTTACTTAGTGTCGGCTTAGACGAGTGGGTTACCCCACTCACCAGTACGGCTGTGTACTGACCCACATTTGTGGACATTATTTCAGGTATGCAGGTGTCACGACCCGATTCCGTAGAATCGTTTGAGGCGTCCCCCGAATCGTGACCGCCGTGCGGGCCTGGGGTTGCGCCCGCACAAGGCTTTAATAATTTGCATAGCAAGCACATATTCAGAGTACGCAGATAAATTGAAACACAGATTTGAAACATGGAAAAGTTCTCTTTATTGATAATGAACATCTATTACAAACTCTTGAACGAGTCAGCTAATATGCCAAACGGCTTACAAAAGAGATGACTCAAAATGAGATAGCAGTCCTGTACATTATATCCCTTTACTAAACTTCAAAAGATATAGACCTCCAGGCTGGAGGATAGCTTTGCCACGGAGCTGCATTTGTGTATGAAAAGTTGTAGCTCCTGTCTTCAAAATGCTTCAAGGACGGCGCGATCAGGATGCGCCTACAGCTGGACTGGATTCGGGAAGACGACTTCGCTCCTCGCTCGGTTCGCCTTGGTGCGGAGAACCTGTTTCAACGAGGGTCAGCATGTCGAAACATACTGGTGAAGGCGAGCTAGCCGAACTATACCAATTAACACGTTGTTTTAATAAAGTATGCATATTTGTGGATTTCTATTCTTGCCTTAGTTCATTTACAAGTAAGCAGCATATAGAATTTACTGAAATGAACGTGCCACCGTTCGGTGGATTTTACCTGCCCGTCTGAATTACCTGCACAATACTTACCATGCCTTCCCTGCCACGAAGACACAAGTTAGTTTGCAACAGGTTTAAATATACATAGAGATCACTGGCGTGGTGCCACGAGGGACAGGTTATAGTCTCAAGGCAAAGTGACGTGCAACGCGGGTGGCGAGCCCCGCTGCATAACATTTTGCCGGGTAACATACGACTATACATACGTTCCGTCCGGATCGGATCGGTCCCAGCGCCCCGGTGACCGTCCGCGGAACTCATAACATACCTTGTGCACAAGTTGTCCGTGATCAAACAACACTCATAGAATTTGTTCCATAGCATAACGGTTTTGCATAGTCATCCTGACAGTTTATTTCATAACAAGCATATTCCATACTTAGCACGATTTATAGAACAGTTATAAACGAACTAGCATACAGGATGATAACCGTTCATAAGTTTAGTTGACAAGTTACTTGGTATCGTTTGATCGGGGCTAAGGAGAATGCAAGATTTTAAGGTGTGAAGCTTGGAAGCAGGGCTAGCTAATCGGGTTGGTAGCCACTCACTTAGATTTTGGAAGGGAGAAGGAAAGAGGCGCTTCACGACTCCGCTCGCAAGCCGCCTACTGCTCGTTCACCTGCACACGAACAGCTCGATTAATACTTCTTCCTCTCTTTCCAATCTCGAAATAGAAATGCAGTTCAATGAACGAAAACAATGAAAACCATCGAAACCGTTCAAGGAAAACAAGCAAATCCTAAAACCAACTCAAAGCACGAAAGCAACAAGCGACATCGAAAATCGAGGCAATAAAAGATAGCAGCGGAGAGGTCCCTCCTGACTCTGCCGCTAAGCCGATCCTTGGGGCGCAGTCCACTGAATATGGGAATCGATTCCGAAGAAACAGATCCATAACGAGGACGAGTTCTTAATTCAATCTATCCCGATCGAACGATACCGTCTTGTGTTTCTTAGCTGCGCTCCTCGAATAAGAGGAACGAGGCGCTACACAGGTGTAGTGGCGCTGCTTGGATATACGAGACATGATGTATGAACTGTAAGTACCTTTGTGGGCTAGAGAAAAGAGCAAGAGTATTTCATCGCCTTTGTGGCATTTTATTTGGACCCTATCGAGAGCTTCGCTGCATATTACTCTGATGTGTGCTGGGTACACAATACTTGACTTTCGTTGCAACTTGGTCGTTTCGATGATAACTTTGGT
This sequence comes from Iris macrosiphon, assembly GCA_036927795.1. NCBI lineage: Eukaryota > Viridiplantae > Streptophyta > Magnoliopsida > Asparagales > Iridaceae > Iris > Iris macrosiphon. Next base: position 45,840,716 of record JAYESA010000019.1, on the reverse strand, counting down.
GTTTGACAACATCGCCTTGTACGAGCGCAACTCCAGGCTCGTACGGCATCACGTCCCGATAAGAACGATTGTCCTACGGAAGAGCTGCAACATGGTGATTCACGTTCAGCGGGGACTATTGAGCTTGCGGGAAATTGGGGCATGACAGGCACATCTTTCAGTACATAATGGGCCACATGTGGACCCACGCTTTGACCAAAAACTGTCAATTTTGTCCCTGTCCAAATTGGACTTATGGGTAGACAATTTTAGCTATTTTATATCTTCTGAGAATGATGGTAATATTTATTTCAGCATCCAGAGGCGTTCCTGAAGATTTTGTTGTTACCGGAGCAACTGTTGGAGTTCAAACTCTAGGCAAGTGTACTTTGCCAACTTGCAGTAGTCCTGTTATATTATTTGCTTGAGTTCTTTATATATATATATATATATATATATATATATATATTCTTGAGATGTACATATTCAACCTAGGACAGTGAGATGTTGCTTAGTGTCCGAACAAGATTCGGGTGTCGACGCCGTACGCGGAGTCGTGTAACGTCACCTAGAGAGTTGATATTATGATCATATATTTGCGTGCTTGCTTTATCAAGTACGTCATACCATATGACACTTGATACTATTCATGAGACATAATCTTTTCTGAGTTATTCATGGTGATTCTGTATAGGCTTACAGGATTCGTGACATAGATCTAGCATATACATAGATATTTTTATGACTCGCTGTACTAGCTAGAGGTCATGATCTTGCGTGTTATGGACATGAGACGTCGTGGACATGAGACATGTGATTACATTGGGTGGGGAGAGACACACAGGCTACAGGCTGATCATATATATAAAACCTTATTATTGCGGTGCTTAAGTCTCTACACCCGAGCTTGGCCCATTACGTGTTATTACTGCTACCGGCTCCTCGACATAGAGCTTGTAGTGGTCTCAGCCTGAGTACTAGCGATGCTCTCATTTGTATATCACATAGCTGGTTACATAGTTTACCATATGAATATTTTTTTCATATACTGCATTTATTAGGCTAGAGTTATTCTTGTACCTTGCTATGTCCCCCGAGGACCTGGATCCGGATTACGTCCACAGGTATAGCAGAGGAGATTTATCCCGAGGTATACGGGGCATGAGCTGACGCTGGAGTAGTACCAGCACCAGTGGACGAGGTGGTGCCAGAGGATTTCACATGAGTATTTGCTTTATATACTAAGTTATTTCTGTTTTTAGTTTCTCTATTTTCTGTCTCTTGGATTATTGTACCAAACTTATTATCGGTTTGTTTTCCGAGACTTTTATTGAGACTTGTTGTTGGATTATATTTCTCTTGATTAGTCTGATATTTGAATTGTGTTTACTTTTTGTGGATGAGATTAGAATTAGACTGTGACTTGTATCGTAGACCTTTATTGTTGTGTTACAGCTTAAGTACACTCTAATGGGTCCATTAAATTGGATTTGTCCATTGGTATGTGCTGCTGGCCATTGCCACGTGGATAGTCCCTTGGTATTTTGGGACTGGGACGTGACAGTATATTTGTCACATCAAACAGGGTGATAGTCATCTCGCCGAATGAGAGTTGGAAAGTGTTGCGTTCAGGCCATCAACGCTCCGCAAGACGTACAATTAGGTAAAAATCGTGGATTAAATAGTTAACCCAATCTATATAGTGGAATCCAAAGGATTGCACCAAGGCCTTTTGGGCAGGAATTAGCTTCCACGTACTATAATGTCTTTCGGTCCGCCAATGTACATGAATTCGGGTTCGTAAACCAAGATCATGATCGTATAACTATAAAAAAATATATGCATTATATTTTATGTAAAAATTATTTAACTTTCAAACTTACAATTTAAAAATTACCTCTCTAGTAAATATTCTACTAGATATGTAATTTTTACGTTGTCTAATAATAAGGTCGGTAGTCGGTCCACCAGGAATACGATCGTCATTTTGGTTTGCCATCTAAAAAAAAAATTAACTACGATCATTAATGACTAAAATATAATAAGTTTGTCAACGATTTAAAAAAAGTCACAAATAATATTTTTACTTACATTAGATTTTTGGGTTATTTTTTTTTTCCAGTTGATCTTGCTGCTTGCAGACAGGAAAGTGATGGAGAGGAGAGTGCTTTGAGAGTGCTGTGAGGAAGAGGAGTTGGGGGGCTGATTTATAGAGGGAGTGGGAGGTTTTTGGGAGGGGGGAGGGGGCGGGTCTTCGAGGGAGAGGGGGGTCTTCGAAGTTGCAGAGTGATTCACGCGTGGCCCGCCAACTGAGTTGGCAAGCGTGTCCAGAGCCCGTCAACTGAGTTGGCAAGTACTTCTCGTTCTCTGGTCGTGTTTGACCCCGCCAACTCAGTTGACAAGTTGTCCCTCTCATTGCAAAATATTAAAACTTTTTTTCTTTTTCCGTAATTATGCTATAATTCGTCCCCCTTTTTTTTTTTTTTTTTTTTTAATCCGGAGAAAAATTCCTAATACCCCATCTCCTACCGCCAATAAAGAATAAAGAATAGAAAGTTGGTCCCATACATCGAACAATCTCCAAATAGTAATCAAATAAATACAATGATAGCACCATATCTTATTTGGCAAGTGGGTCCCACTCACTCAACGTGAACCTGTTACCAGCCAATACCTTACTAAAGAGGGGTCAGGTCCCCGTCTCTGTTTCCACAAGTAACTGCTCCCATCCATCTCATTCTTACAACTAATTCTACTACCTCCAAAATTCCCAATTTCTCATCAGAATTCTTAGGAATTCTGCTACAATGACAATTCTCTCACCCGGGGGGACTCCCTGCTCTCTCTCCTGTGTCATCATCACTGTGTCGAGCTTTGCAGCCTTCCTCATGGTCCTGCCCAGCCTTCTCCATTCCAGTCCCAACTTCTTTGGCCTGACCCTGACCATCAACCAGTACTTTCTGGGGACTACTGATCATCTGGGCAAGTCCAGCCAAACTCAAGTTGTGCAGCAGCAGCATGTTGTTGTTGGTGCTGCAGATAGATCTGCTCCTCCTGTGGCAATTGCGCCTTCGCCTGACAATTTGGACAGGTCTACAACTACATGGGCTGGTGAGTTGTGTGTTTCTTTTCTTCCTATTTTCTATTGTTCTAAGAACTGAGTTATTGGTGCATTTTTTGTTGATAATACTATGCATTGTTGTCAATTGAGGATAAGATGAGAGAACAGTAGGATAGATGTTAAAGGAGCTGCTAGGAGTAGGGGTAGGGCCTACGTTGCGCGGCGAATACAGACACGGATACAGTTAAGGATGCGCTACGGGATAACACACATTTTCGGCTAGGTACGATAAGTTGTTTCCTGTTTTGCACAATGCGGGCACGGATACGAGTGCAGACAGATACGGACACCGTTTTCCTGTGTCCGTGCAAGATGGGTTGAAGATGTAAAGAAGGATAAGGTTTCTGTTAACGTTATGGAGGGCGTTGCCCTTAATAAGAGTTTAATGGTAGCAAAGGATTCAAAATAGCCGACCCCAAAATTTTGGGATAGAGGCTTTTTGTTGTTGTTGTTGTTGAGATACTTGACAATCTGGTTTAGAAAGCAATCCTCTGTAGGCTAAGTTGCACAAACACGAATAGGGCACGGCACAGTACAGACACGACATATATTTTGGTGTGTCGTATTGTATTTTGGAGTATCAGTATCTGAGGCGTGTCAAAGATGTGTATGACACGATTCGACACAGACAAGGAGTTGAATTTTGGAGTGTGTAGTTTAAATCCTAATTCTCATTTCTGAATTTTACTGTCTTATCATTTTGATAAACCATAATTACCCTCACTAATTTGCCTTCGGAACTTTTAGTAATGATGAGTTAGATTGATCTGAGATTGATAAGGAGGCACTTTTCTCTATGGTTGGATTTGATTATAGATGCCCGCTAAGTGAAGCATGAAGCAGGTGAAATGAGTTTCGTGAACATTTCACAAGTTCTGAATGTATTGAGTCAATAGTCGGTGTCATGTGTGCTAGAGTTTGAGAGTGGCCTTTTTTTGATGCGGAGTAGAGTTGTGACCTGCCTCCTCATTGTTGCAGTTTTAGAAGTACGCATGGTTCTCTATAAGGGTTGGTGAAGTATCCATGGAATGCATCACTGCGCTTTGAAAATCTTATATTTTGGGCACTGTGCAGCAAAATTTTGGGCATAAAGTTTTTTTTAACAATGAATATACTGTTGGAATAGAATTTTTAATGCAGAACTTAGTATGTTAGGATTATTTAATATTAACTGCCATTGCAAGAAGTGATTGCCCAAAACCTATTGATTTTTGGAGATCTGGAGCAATAGATTCAAGAAGGGGGATGCTGAAGATTGATTCATTGCATTAGGCTTCAATTGGTTCCCAAGTGCAAGGAATTCATCAAATTAGACAAACCTGATTTGGTTGGTTTAAATTGTTCAAGTAACGAAGATGTGTCAGTCCATCAGACAACTCTGAGATAGTATTTGAGAAAGTTGATTTAGAAGGTTCTGAATTCTGATGATTCTTCACTATTTGACAGAGAAATTAGAAAAGGTGGACGGTGATCAAGTTGATCAAATTTGAATACTAGTTATGAATTCTCTATCAATGAGGGCCAGGGTTTGCAGATAATGAAGAACAATGGAAAGGAATTTGTGGATGTTGTCAGCGTGACTGCAGGCTTTAGAGAAGAGTTTGGAAAATTAATAGTGGGATAAGGGAATCTTGACGTTAGATTTTTGGAGTGGGCTTCCAATGTTAAAATCTTTGGGGATAACTATGATTTGCGCTTTCCGTACAATTGCGAGATCTTTAACTCCCTGTTAATTCCACTGGGATAGCGGCAGATTATTTGTAAAGGAGGGGATTCAAAGAATCTCGGAAATGATTGGAACCCCGGCTGAAGCCATTGGTCTAGATGCAATCCCCTGTGGAAGAGGTTATTTTTGAAGCCAATATAGGGATATTATTTAACATGGAGCATAATTGATTGATGTAAAACAAGGTGGACTAGCATGGAGCAAATCATTTGTAACCAAGTAGATTCAACAACAACAGCAACAAATATATGAAGGAAATGATTGGAGCCCCATTGGCCTATATGTGATCCCTTATAGAGAGAGGACTTTGCTTTGAACCGAGATGGGATATAATCCAACAGGGAGGGGAATTGGTGATCTAGAATAACATAACGCAAATCTTCCTCCACCAATATCATCTCTACAGAGAAAGAGGAGACCTCCTACACAGTTGCCTACTGTCATTCGTCCCAGGTTCCGTCATACAACTGGAGGAAAATACTATAGTCAGTTAAGGAGTGAGCAACTCACATCCATACAGTGAAATCATTGAAATAAGAGTCTTAAGTAATTCTCTGGTTTATCCCTCTTTAATTCGTCAAGATCTTCATAGTCAGCTTCGTTTTCAAGTCCTCAGATATTAAAATGATTTCATAGAGCTCTATTGGGAGTGTGAGGAATCAATCAAATTTTTGGTTGCAATATGAGAAGAGATAATGGGCAAAAAGGATAGTGAATTAAATATCTTGTCTTCAGGAGGACTGAAGCGCAAGATAGCTCTCTTATTAAAAGATCACTGGATAATAGTTCATCTAGTGAGTGAGTTTATATGACTTGGTGCTGTTGGAGTTTCATCGTCAGATGGTTGAGAGGGGGATGGTAACTTCTATAATATCATCGAGTTGGAACTTTTGCTTCCTACTAGTCTAAAAATTATGATAATGGTTTTATATGGGTTCTTTCTACTTTCTGGGGGAAATGGTGGGAGGAAACCCCACGTCTCATTGAGAGAATATTGACCAAACAATCCTCAAAAGGATCCACATGAAAAGAGAAAAAGTGCCTTTCACTCTTGTCCCTTATTGCTCTGAGATCTTTACATCCAACCCCGCAAACTGAGACAAGCAGTCTTACTTTCACCTACATAGTTGTTCCTTCATCAATTGAAGGATGCGATAGTCTCATCCCTTTCTTAGCGTCCAAAACAACACTCCAAATTTAAATAGAAAGTGATAGGAAAGCAAATCAAAGGGTTCGTCTCTAGTTATACCACATTATATGCATTTTGAACTGCGAGGAACTTCTTATACAATCCCAAAGTTGTGATAGCAGAGTGCCCGGTAGCTGGCAACTGGATTCCAAGGTTTAGTACCAATATTTGTACCCAATTTCTCTTCAATTTGAAATAATTCATAGCAAATACAAGCTGATTTATCTTTAGGAAATTTATACCCCCATGGTAATACAAATTATAACATTCTTTAACCCTGAAGTTTTATGGGCATTGTCTATATCGTTATTGAAAGACTAATGAGTACCTTTCAGGAAGTGAAAATTTTGGCAAATCACCTACAATAACACTAGGTGACAATCAAACTGAAGCTTTGTCACAAGAGGAGAGTCATGAGACCATGGGAATTGAAGATGGTAGCTCCGTGTCCGAGGTGTCAGTGGTTCCAGCATCTGCTCCCACATTATACTCTGAGGAGTTGCCTATTTCTGATAAGAATAATGAGAAAATTGATGATACTGCAAAGAAAGTTCCTGTGGAGAGTGGTTCACAAATGGTTGGAGATGATTTAGCATCTTTCAATCTCACAGTGCCTGTCATGCCTCTCCTCTCACCTCCAACCAACACTCTCACAGTGCCTGTCACGCCTCTCATCTCACCTCCAACCAACAATTTTGAGAAGTCTACATGGAGTAAGTATTAATTCTATATTTCTTGTTTGCATTACTTGCTTGCTTATTTATTAGAATATTTATGCTGGTTAATGAATTTAGCTGGTGGCGCATTGGAGTTCTATTAGGATTATATTTCCAAAGTTTTTCCCTAAAAGAAAAATATTGCCATAGTTTTGCTTGTCAATGATATGTAGTTCTATGATCTTTCTTCAAATTCAGTAATTAATATTAATTTTTTTTTTTTTACTTTCTAGAATTAAAAGTTAAGTCAGTTAGTGATAAGCTAATTAATCAGCAGAAGGTACATGTGGTTAAATTTCTAAAAGGAAAAGAAAGGATTACTGTACAGTTACTACAGTATTCTCCTGAATGCTAGTGCAGTCTCCCAAGGATGTATCATCGTTAATATATTGGAAAGTATGAATTCACTCTCCTAAATTTGCAAGCAAGTCTCTGCAGTTTAGCTTCTAGTTTGCACTTCTGCATTTTACTGTAATCATCTAGCTTGCATTTTTCTTCTGCTGCTCGTTACTTCGTACCCTCATCTTATTCCCTTTGTCAAAAGATCTGGAACAGATAAAGTGATCCAATTGTGAAGTGCAAGGGCATTTATGCAGTGGCGGAGCTTAGTGAGGACTAAGGGGGGCCATGGCCCCCCCGATTTTTTTTAATTTTCTTATAAATTTTTAGATATTAACACATTCAAAAATACAATCTGGTCCCTCCAAACTATAATTTGCCCCTCTAAAATTATACCTTGTCCCTCCAAAAATTGGAGTCAAACTCTGGCACTGCATTTATGGATATATAAGTTGATGGGGGCATTGCTGGCACACGATGGTGACGTTTGCCACTTGCATTGTGGAGGATACAGACTGGTTATATCGAAACTGAGTCTACATAATATTGGGGCAAGGATTTGTATGTATGTATCCTCCGCAAGCACTGCATTAGTAGAATCGTGGAACTAGTACACCCTATATTAGTTGATTTTGGTCAAACATTTGCAGATACATGTTCGAACTATGGTCAATAGCAATAGGCAATTTTAGAAAATTGTCTATAAAATACATGATTTAATATCGTATCACTTTCATGGCCTTCTGTGTTATTTTCGTGTTACAAAGATCGTACTTGTACGTGAAAATCAAACTTGTGAATTACAGACTTTGAAAATAACGACTATGCAACCAAGTTGCTACAATTAGAATGAAGAGAGAAACTAAAACACAAGATAGAAAACTGAGATCAAATTCTCGTTGGAATGATGAATATCATCGTTGCTCAAATCAAGATTCAACCCTTACCGTCGATCTGCTCCCAGGAACCAACAAGTTCGAAAAATGGAACTTCTGGAACGCTCCTTGTCACCCCCGCACGGACAAAACTTGGACTATCCATGTCTCATCTAAAAGAAGAGAGAAGAGAATATATATATATATATATATATATATATATATATATATATATATATATATTTCGAAGAAGGTAAATAATATTGATAGAACCAGAAATTTACAAAACTATAATCCCACCTAGAGCACAAAGGATAAATTTGCACTATAAACCCTTAATCCGGAGTGAATCCCCACAAATAAGATACGGTTACAACAGATGATCCGTACAAACAACCGCCATGCTTAATTCGATACGTACGTGCAAAGTCCGTAAAATACCCCACCATACAAACCATATGGGCTGCCACTCCCAATGTGCACAAGTCAATAAAAGAAGAATCTTATATTGAAATGGTTGTCACATGAATGTGGGACTATTTTCTAGATATTATTCTTACTAATCCTCAACATTCTGCACTCATCCAAACTCTATGCCATGAATGTTTTGGAAAAGAATAGTTATCGATATGAAAAATAGTACCAGTCATATGCTGCTTTCAAAGGCTGGAAGTATCTACAATTTTTATGACTTTTATTCAGTATCTACTTTGTATCTTAACGTGTCGAATCATAATATCAATTTTTAGCAATCCTTCCACTTTTGATTGTTTGTTGATTGTGCTTAGGTAAATGCAACCTGCACCATGGAAAATGGGTACACGATCCCGCTGGACCGTTGTATAAAAACAGTACATGCCCTAACTTATCACAGGGGCAGAATTGCCAGGGCAACGGCAGACCTGACAGTGATTATGAAAACTGGAGATGGAGGCCCAACGAGTGCGAGCTTCCTCGGTTCGATGGCAGGAAGTTCATGGAGTTGATGAGGGGTAAGACTCTGGCTTTTGTTGGCGATTCACTCTCTCGGAATCAAATGGAATCAATGATCTGCATTCTTTGGCAGGCAAGTCCTTTAATTTTCCATAATCTTCTTGCAGCTAAAATAATGATTATTGACATCAGTTAAGTTTGCCTTTCATTTCTCTGAAAAGAAGAAGTTTGCCACTCATTTATAAGCTCAATAAAAATTCAATTTTCTAAACTATAAGAACGAAATATTTGTAACGCTTAATATCTTTAGTTTAATCTCTATTTTTTTTTTACCCTTGATTTGAATAGTTTTTTGACTTTTTCTTCGCCAAATTGCACGAGACTTATGCCTTTTTCAATCCAATCATAGACGTTATGTATGTCATACCTTTATTTTTACTTTTTATTTTAGCCTTTTTTTTGGCAAACTCGTGTAAGTTTTCGATAAAATATTTCATATTCAGCGAATTTCAGTATTTATTTGAAAAAAGAATTAGATAAGATCAAAGAATTCTTACATTGACTTCAATTCCTCATATAATGATTATGATCATATTTTTCCTTTGCAGTCTAAAGTATGTTCATAGACCTCTTTCTTGAATGAATATTAGGGAAAACTCTTGCTGAACCGAATGGAGGGACCGAAAAACAAACCGACGCTACGTGTCCTCCCTGATTGCCGGAACCTCTCCCAAAAACGTCACCCCCCTGCTAACTTCAGCCACAAAAAACCTGACCCGGGGGGGGGGGGGGGGGGGGGGGGGGGGGTGGGGGGGGTGGATGGGGTGGGTTTGGGAACAAACCGACCCGACTGCCACGGTCTGTGTAGAATAACTCATTTATTTGCTCTGATGACTGCTCGACAGGATTTTTTTTCCTGTCATTCCTTGAGTCACTTGAGTTAAAGAGTACTCTCCCTAACTAGCCCTATTCTGATTGAAAGACTCTTAGCATAGAACCGCAGATACTCCAGACAAAAGGTCCTGTGTCGCACCGTGTCACACTGTGTCGGGCTTGTACGTGACAACACGAACAGTCCAAAATACACTAGGGCAAAACCCAAATTCGGTGTCTATTCATATCCAAATCTGTCAAGTGTTGGGAGATGAATGAAATCTTATGCAAACTTTCCTCTCATAGGTAGAAGCTCCTATCAATCGCGGAAACCGTCGTGTTCACAGGTGGTACTTCCAGTCCACCTCAACAACCATCGTTCGCATATGGTCTGCATGGCTCGTCCACAAGATCGCTCCGCCCGCCTCCTCCACCTCGGGGCCTCGTAAAGGTGCCAAGGTCCACCTGGACATCCCCGACGAAACCTTCATGGAATTCCTCCCGAAATTCGATGTCCTAGTCCTGGCCTCCGGCCACTGGTTCACCCCGGAAGCCATCTACCTCCTCAACGGTACGTCCGTCAGTGGTGGACCGGTCGGACGTCCTAAGAAAAGATCGCGCAGGAGTAGGCAGCCCAAGCAAATCGAAACGATTAGGTCCTACAGCATAGCCCTCCATACAGCTCTGACTGCCATTGCCAACCTGCCGAACTACACGGGGCTGACGATCTTACGCACCTACTCTCCGGGCCACTACGGGGGTGGAGGATGGAACTCGGGGGGATCGTGTGCGGGATTGGTCAGCCCTGCGAGCAAGCCGGTGAGGAGCGGATATGTCAGTGCGATGGTCAAGACGCAGGTTGCAGAGTTTGGGAGGATGGCGAAGAGGAAGGCGAGAAATGGTTCGAAGCTGAGATTGATGGACATCACTGAGCTGGCTGGGTACAGACAGGACGGACACGCTGGGCCGTATCGGGTTTCCAATGTGGCACCGGAGAGAGGAGGTAGGAACAAACCGGAGGATTGTGTGCACTGGTGCATGCCTGGGCCGGTCGATACATGGAATGAGGTTTTGTTTGAGATTATTAAGAGGGAATTCTGCACAGGTCCAGATAGCTGTTATTGATTTGGCGCTGGTAAAGATTACGAGCAGTGTCCGACTCTTGAACTGAAGGCTGCTAACGTGGGATTCACAATGATAAGCTTTTGATGGCTTCTAGAGATTGGTTCTACAATTTCCAAGTAGTTTGGTAAAAACCTGTATGTATGTATTAAGTTGGGCAATTTGCCTCTTATTCTTTACTGTACAAAATTTACTCTCAGCCTTGGCAATTCTTGGCCAAACAGCACTTGAAATTGTCAAATATGATTATAAGCCTGAACTCCCCCTTCTTGCACTTGACATAGTATATCGAAGACATTGGAAGGAATTGCTCTTCAGTTCCTAAATTAGTTGTCAATGTCTTGATGTAGTCTAACCAAAGATGCAGCCAAATGATTTATTTTTGGGTTAATTAGATTTCGGGTCCCATAAATATCCTAAATTAGCGTTTAGGTCCTGAAGATGTCCATTTATGGTTTGGTTATGAGATGACGGTTGATCTGTATTAATCATCCAAAATCTGTTAATAAATATTTTATTTTTAATTAGACTTAGGTTTCCATAAATGTCGTCATCCTTTTTGAGTTTTGATTTAATTAATTTGTTAATAAATTTTGAATGATTAACATAGTTCATCTCAAGAACCAATAACTTTCGAAATGCTAATTTCTGAGACCCAAAGTATAATTAGCCTATCTTTTTTCATAATTAAGATTTGTCTCCTGAACTTCCGAAGCATCGATTATATGTCCATGTGTGCTTGTCGTATGCTTTTGCCTGCTTGCTATGTGTAAAAAAATATCAAAAAATACTTCTGGCAGCTCCGCCCCCTCCCCCTTCCCCCCCACCCCCCTTCCAGCTCTGTCCAGCCAGTGCACCACCGTGTCTGCCCGTCCGATGGCGACACCTCCGCCCCTTCCCCCCGCTCCTCCTGCTCCGCGTCCGGCCGCCGCACCGCCGGCCGGACCGCCATGTGCTAGCACAGAGCTAGCACGCGGCGCTAGCAAAGTAGCAGTGTTGAAAAAAATATCCAGCACACGCGAGACCAAGTAACAACTGTATAGTTTGGTCTGCAATTGTTTCTAAGAATAGCTCCTATTTTGCTGAAAGAAACATACGACATGATATAGTTACCAAACTTGTGGCAAACTGCCAATAGGAAAGGCAGTTTATACTAGATTATCAGAAAGAACAGCTGGCTTGTTCAGTAGACTCTCACAGAGGCTATATAGCAAACAAATCAGAAAATATTCATATCAGGAACAACTAAGAAATGGGATCCCAAGGCAATTGCTGTCAAATCAAAATATATTTATAGCACGGAACAACCAAAGACAAAAGGTTTGCACAGTGATATCTTATACAATATGAAGTGAATGAATTGGTCTCTTCTATTAGCAAGATCACAACAGTACTTCTTCCAACCAAGATGACATATTCCGACTCCATCAAAAATCACTTGAGAAGTTTTTCTTGGTGTAACAAAAATTTGAATCGTTGACCTATGTATTCACATTACACGAGCGTCAATGGCAGCCATCACACAGTCTTGAGAATCCTACACTCATCTGCAATTTCTAAATAGCCACGAGTGTCAGTTGACCCCAAAACCAAGACACAGTATAGGCAAATTATATATATATATATATATATATATATATATATATGGACAATTAATGGATAGCAAATAGTATCACAAACGAAATGAAATGATCAACTATGCACAACAAATAGAGAGAAGAAATATGCACAAAAAGAAAAGCAAGATGGATAAGTTAGGATAAACTGTTTTGGACCTTGCATATAACATTTGGTGTAAACATAAACAAAAATGCATTGGCTTAATAAAAGTGTAATACACTTGGCAGGAGAAAGGCATGTCAAACTAGAATCCTGATATCATATAACCCACACTTGCCAAGAATATATCTGATGGTTGTCCACAAAAAGTGTATTACAAAACACAATACAATGATATGAAATCCTCAATGTATAAGATGAGGCTACATAAGTCGACTACATCTTTTTTGCCTATTTGTGTCATAAATAATTGCTTTTCCCAATCATCCAGTCTCTTGGTAGTGGCATAAACATAAAGCAACAAAACAAAATTAAACATCTACAACAACTGTAAGATATCTATGAGGAGCCAATTGACTTCAAGATCTTACTGCAAATGCTGATGTGCATATCAACATGAGTGAGGTGGCAATAACACAGCATAGAAGGAAGAGAGATAAAAATACTAAAATTGAATGAGAAGACAGACTCTGCACAACTAAGACACTGACAGACCTGTCCATTTCAAGTTAGAACCATGTGCGGGGAACTTAAGATGAATTTCAAGGGGCTCCAAAAGAGATACAAATATACTACAATAGCCTGTCTAATTTCTGAAACGAGTAACACAGCATAGAAGGAAGAAGGATAAAAAAACTATAACTGTATGAGAAGGAAGACATTGCACAACTTAGCCACTGACAGACCTGGCCATCCCAAGTTAGAACCATGTGTGGGGAACTTGAGATGAATTTCAATGGGCTACTAAAGAGATACGCATATATTACAATAGTTTTTTCTATTTCTGAATAAAGTATTACAGCTTTACTACTTGCCTTTCAATTCACCGTCTTGTTTTAAGCTCCTGCCAACAACATACATGCTTTAGTTAAGAAAACAAGATCAAGTCTTACGTGGAGCTGTATTAGTAGAGAAGTCAAACCCATGATAGAACTAGTTTTACTTGTTTAATTAGGTTAAAATTAGCTTTATTATGTGTCTTTGATACATTATGTGCACGTTAGGCCGGGATTGTGGTTTCCAAGTTTTACAAATTAATTCTTAAAGAAATCGCACCAATCTTTAAGCATAATTTGCAGAACGATCCTGTTTGTGTGAGAGCTGGGATATGTCAGTTAGGTCATTAATTACCTAAAATATCAACTATCAAGTTGAACTGAAATTTGGTCTATATCCACGTAAACAAGTTCAAATAAGATGAAACTGAGCTTCTAAATATGAAGCTACAAAAATCCAAGCTTAAATTGGTTTCGTTTACTGCCTCAAGCTTAATTTGTGTACAAAAATATATCAAAATATGCTTCAAGAGATATATTTATGCTTATATATGACCCATGGTAGACTAAGTTCTCATAAATACTGAACTAAGTTTACATCCACAAAGAGTAACATCTGATTTCAAGTAATAACTTCCATAACAAAATTAAGTAATAAAAGCAGAGTATTGATTATAAACTAATGGTACAATAACAACCATATCCATATCTGATTTGAATGAGAAAGCGGTCGGCATATGATAGAGCCGGAACCATATATGGCATGTACACTCAACCCATAATCAAGAGTTTGGAGTTTGGGGAAGCTCAGTGCTTGTAGATGGTTTTGGCTTGAGACCATCTTTTTGTCTTCAACTATAGAAATTAATATAGACAAAAGAATCTTAATTTATATTAAAAACTCATAAACTCCTTATTCCATCTTCTCTTTCCTCCGTCTCTTTGTTCTCTTGCCCATGATAATCTAATTATTTGAGTAGATCCTCAGACTAATTGACAATAATAATGAAATAAGCCAACTACATTTAGAGCACATGTTTTACAACGCAAATTTTAATGAAGGATCCTTAAGAATAACACATCGGAATATCAACACATCAGCACGTTACAAAATAAATAGATACCATGTTGAAATTGAAAGGGCACTTTTCATGTGTACATCCTAAGCTTGTTGGGCGATGTAAGGCAGCAGACAACAAGAGACTTAGGCAGTGGTGTCAAAACGATAATTAGGACAAACTTGTGGTTTATGATTGTGACTTTGCACTGCTATATCCATAATAACAAGAGATAAAGTTCAATTAGCAATTGCAAAGTTGTTTTATGTGCAAGCATGCAAGTCTCACTTGATTGTTTTGGGGTCTTTGTTGTTGCCTGGTAGGAGTACTTTTTGGTCAAGGATGCCGCATGGAGAGTATTTGGACTTTTGACATACTATGAAGGCATTGATGTAACTTTATGATGTAATTTTTGTGTGTGTAATTTCATGGTGTGAATTTCAACAATTGACATTGGATATGTGGGAGTTGTCGTCGGTAAGGTTGAGACGGGAGGCAGCAAGGGATTTAAGATGCATTATCTATAGCTTATTGGGCATGGGTAGGTTTCCCATGACGGCAGCGTAAGACGGTTATAGTCCATGTCAAGGAAGCTGCCTCGTGGCTGATTTGGACCTCTTTGCAATCCATATCTTACGACTTACAAGGGCTTCTCCTACCAATTCCCAAGCTATCGACCCGACATTGATTTTCATAAGTTTTCATGAAAACATGGCTGGCCTACCATTTTCATAAATTTTACAGTCTAGTTTCTAGCTAATTCCAATCAAAACCCAAACTATATCCCCGAATTGTGACAAAGTTAACAAATTTTTGCCGATTAATTGAATGCATTTGCATCAACATCCCCATCAAACCCACAACATTTCACGTCCTCAACACGAATCAATCGGATTAGCCCTAAAATTACAACAAACGAAAACAAAACAAGAAACAAAAAACCCACATATGAACTCTTCGATACCAGATCAATCCGACGGCCGAGAACAGCACCCGCTCGGCCCGGCCCCGCCGTCCGATCGTCCCCCGTGGCAGTGGTCGTGGTCGTCGTCGTCGCTGTCGTCCTCGTCAAAGGGCTTCTCCTTGTGGAATATGCAGCAGCTCTTGGAGCTCTTCCGATTGAGGAACTCGTTGTCGACCGTCCCCTCCTTCCACGTCACCTTCTTGTTGGCCCTCCTCTTCAGCCGGAGGACCAGAGTCTCGGCGGCGCCGGCGGCCGGAGGGGAAGGGGAGGTCTCCTCTAGGGCTATGGTTACGCTCTCGGAGGACGGTCTCCCAAGGGATCTCGCCATTGACGTCGATTTGAGAATTTCCAGGGATTTGGGAAAATTTGGAGATTTGTCCTTTGTTCGGTCGAGAGGGAAGAAGAGGGGGTTATTTATAGTACCCAAAATAGATGTAACTGGACAAAGGGAAGTCACTTCCCGGTGAGTTCCCAAAGAAGCCACATATTTTGCATGTGGACGTCAGGAACCTTCCCAGAATATTCCTTTTCTAATTATAACATTGTTTGGTCGGATCGCCTGTAATGTGTCCTTTGTTATTATTATTATTTGCAAGTTGTACGTTTTCTATTTATAATTGTTTAATCGTTTGGAACGAAGTTTTATTCTGTTCAACTCATGGTGTGTATTGGTCGGACCGGACCAGGCCGTGATTCGATTTGACCAAATTTGATCGATTTCAAGCCGGACTAGATTTAATCCGAAAGAGAAAACGGACCGACTGTCCGGAAGGGAGATGGAAGAACCCAATCCGGACCAAGATCCGGGTAGCTCCGGACTGGGCCGGACCTGATCCGCGGATCGAGTAATTAATTTTTTTTTTCCTTTCTAGTTGATTGTATTATATGTTTATCTCATTTATGTGTGATTAAAATACAAAATGAATTGGATTAAGTAGTTAGGAGGAGCAACTTAGGGGAAAGTTTGTTCCCAGGAGGGGGTAATGTGTTCGAATTCCACCATCTCCATATACAAATTTTAATTTTTAATGTATATGGTATCGGGTTCACCCGGGTTAGACCGGGTTCACTGGATCGGGGACCAGTCCTAACGGGGTCAAACGGGCTCAACTGATTTAATCGTTTCAGACCGGTTCTTCAATCGGACCGGACTTTCGGATAAAAAATATGGACCCAGTCCGGACCCATTATATTGGTAGGTTGAGCCGGTTCGGGTTGTTGACTGGTCCGGACCGACCCAGACCGACGTTGACCGAGATGGGCCTGAATTAGATTCTGGGTCGTCCGGTCCATTATACACCTTGATGTTCAACTTGTATACACGTTTTTGTTAGAATATATAATTATTTTTAATTAAGAATGGAAAACTTCTTAAGTTAGCAGTCTTTCTTTCTAGCACGAAGGAGAGAAAAAAAAATAGTTAGAGAAAAACTTTCTAATTTTTCTAATTTTATTTCCAATACAAATACCCAAACATTGGATTAACCATCACAGTACTAGGCAATGAAAATTTTAATAAGATTTTTCATGAGATTTTAAAATAAAGTTTTATATTAGAATCGCATTTTGCATTCTTCTTCTGATTTAAGGAAAAATATGAATTTTTTTTTTGACTTATCTTTCATTTTATTTATTCATATTCAGGATGCAATCTATCGTATTTTTGTAATGTATAAGTCTTTTCACTTTTGACGAAATTCGTTCAGTCATGACGGTCAACTGTTTTGACCAATTTTTTTGACCAAATTGTCTCTTATTTATTCTTCCTCTTTTCTCTTCACCTCCCTCCCCCACGGACAGACTGCCACCACCGCCGCTCCCCCCTCCTCCTCTCCCATTCCAGCCACCGGCCTCCCTCCCCGCAACCACCACCTTCTCTGCTCCCAGCCAACAGCAACAACAACAATAGCCGTGCCGCTCGCCACTGCTATTGTTGCTGTGAGGGAGCAGGGGCGGGAGGGGGGGGGGGGGGGGTGTTGCGGGGAGGGAGGAGGGGGGCGATGGCAGGGAGAGGGGCGGTGGTGGGGTGGGTGGGGGAGGGGGGCGTGGAGGGGGGGGGGGGGGGGGGGGCTGCATCAAGGAGTGAGAAAAAAGACACGGATATTTTCGTCCAAAAAAAATTAGTCAAACGAGTTGACAGTTAGAAAATGACGAATTCCGTCAAAAGTGGAAGTACTTGTACATTCTACAAAAATTGTCGGATGCACCTTGAATATGGATAAATAATATGGAGGATAAATTAAATTTTTTCAAAAAAAAATTCTATAATAACTTTTATTAGCAAGTCAGAAAAAAGAAAAAAAGAATGTAGATATAACAAAAGAATATGGATGACACGTCAACAATATTCATTGTAAACTACAAAAGTTTAGAGATAGATGTAAGTTTATTTTTTTCTAGTAAAACAATTATTATACATTTTTTTACTTGGCTTCGAAAATAGATACAACTTTTAATTATTATTTTTTTGTATTTTTTTCATATTTTTTATAAACCAAATATAATATATTTTCCTTTGTCTATTCCTTTGGGTTATGAGTCAAAAATCTACTTCGTTGTTGGTGATTGAGACGTCCAATTATGTAATAATATATTAGGAGATAAGATGAAAAAAAAAAACTTGTTAGCATATGTCTCTATTATTTTCATCTTAATTTTGTGAACATATAGATTATAAGATAGCTCATATTATCTGTTTAAGTTGTTATTCTACTCCTTGCAGTTTTTTTTAATTTTTGACATAATGTTCGAGATCCGACGTAACGTTCAGAATTTTGTGCACACTGCATTGCATGTCTTTGGATCCACTGTCTCAAACTTCAACCATTTATAAATGAAATGAATAATACGTCCCTGTGGTTCGATCCACTGATCTTCTGCCACCCAGCCATGATCTTATACCTCTTATTAGTAACCACAAGAGACTCGAATTCGGTTACTCCTTGCAGTTACTATTTCAAAGTTGCAACGTTTTGAGAGACTTTAGATAGAAGATTATTTTAATTATTTTTTTAATTATTTTAAATGTCACGTGTATGTATATCCTTTATCTTCACGTAAAAAAAAATTCTAAAATTCTATCTAATTTAAATTCTTATTTAATTTAAATATATTTAAAATAATTAAATAATATTATTGAAATATATATATCCAAAATTCTAAAAATATATTATAATATTTTATTAATTAAAATTAAATTTAAACTATTTTAATATAATTTAAAATTTTATCTACTTATTTAACTATATTAAGGAAAAAAAAATTACGTGCGTCGCACGTGAATATCATTAGTTCACTATAAAGCTCAAGTCATATCGTGATCACTTATGAATATCTTCCATTAACAGGCAACAATTATTCTGCTTCGGATAAAATCAACGGGGAAAAGATCACAAGTCCTAGACTTGATGTGCAAATTAAAGCTACAAGAATATGGATGAAATGTAGGGGTGAGCATTAGGTCCAAACCCGAAACGAATAAACAAAATCGAATTCGACCGAAAATTGAATAAACAAAATCGAAATCGAACCGAAATGGCCTATAACTGAACCAAACCGAACCGAATTAAATCGGTTCCGTTTATTCAATTTTTTGAATTTTTTTTTGTTTATATATATATATATATATATATATATATATATATATATATATATATTAAATTTAGTATATACCTATTATATATTAATACATATTAATATCTTATTCAGTTTTCAGTTTTGGATCGAAATCGAAATCCAAAAATCAAAACCGAATAAAAAAATTTAGTATTTTTAAAACGATTTTTTTTTAAAAAATCAAAACCGAATAAAAAAATTTATGTTAATTTTGTTGTATCACACCTTCTGTAGGGGCTTTGGTTCTAATTCTCTGCCTTAATTTGGTCATAGCCCCATGCATTTTAAAGTGTTTTGGCCTTTCTATACCTATGATGGTCTTGTTGTTATAATTATCGACCATAAGCTGTAGCGATGGACATGCGACGTAATAATGACAAAAAATTTAGAAATTTTTAGATCAGCGATGGATTTTCGACGAAAAATCTCAGGAACTCGACTATCCAGCGACGAAAAATTTTGTCGCTAAAACATCTGATACACACAAATGTGCCAAACATGTATCAGAATTCGTCGCTACAATCCATCGCTAATCGGTCACGGAGGGTGACGGATTAGCAACGAACACTGTGAGTCCTGAATGTGCAAAACTTCTAAAAATTTTGGCTCACATAATCCGTCGCTAATCTGTTGATAAGTAGTCAGAAAGTTTAGCGACGTAATTAGTACGTTGCTTATCAGTCGATAGTTTTATGTCGTCCAGTCCGTCGCTAATCCATCGATTGAGAGACGGACTAGCGATGAAATTTTCGTAGCGACATTAGTTATCCTGACGAAACATTTTTATCGCTAATTTGTCGCTAAAATCAAATAGCGACGAAAAAATATATTTTAGCGACAGATAATTCTGTCGCTAAAATAATATATTTTAATAGTGCTAGTAATATTGGATGCCAAACCCAATATTAAATATATCTCAAAAATTATTTCACATAACAAATTTCCACATATGATACATATCTTGGATATGCCCTGCTTAAATCAAAATCAAGGACTGCTACTTTTTCTTCTCTTTTATCAAAATGCAATTCTAGACTACAAGGATGGAAATCTAAGTTACTCTCCCATGCGGGTAGAGCTTGTTAGTCCTGAAGTCAAATCAAAGAAGAAAATGTCGCCACAAAGTAGAGACTCACACAAGAGTTCGTCTCTATAAACTCCAGAAAAGAAGTTGGTGTACTGAAATTCACACAAGAGTTTCTCTTCAGTGACACACAACCCCACATAAGCACTAAACAAGGAACATATTATAAACTGACAATCCAAAAAAAATACAAATATCACAAGAAACAGAAAATCGTTCTTCTCTTTATGTTCGCAGACGGTACACCGAGAATAACGAGAACATGAACAAAAATACAAAAAAGGAAACTCTTGCTTGGGTGATCAAAACTACCAGAGCTCAAGGCAAAATTCGCGCTATACAACGATCTGTCACCAGGATCCAACAAGTTAACACGAGAACTTCTGGAATGCTCTTGGTCACATTTGGATCACTCGGAAGAATCCTTTGGAAGGATGCTAAAAACTGCCTTCTCGTCCATATCTTCCTTCTCGTCCTCGGTAGATGGACACTGCTCCTCAGTGAACTTAAAGTGAGTCGCAAGGGGGTTACTCACTTTCTTCGACCCGTCCATCCCGAAACGCTGAAGTACCCGGTGAATGTCCATCCCAAGAATTGTCTTCTCTGCGCCCAAATCCTTCATAGAGAAGGTCATGTCTAGTTGATGCTTCAACTCTGCTATCCAGGTGGCATTCTGATCCACCAACACATGTCATCAACATAAAGCAACAAAATGATGAAATCATCCTCGGCGAAGTACCTTACAAAAATACAAAGATCCGACATCGTCCGTGCATAGTCATGCTCTCCCATAAATGACTCGAACTTCCTGTACCACTGTCTCAGAGCCTGTTTCAGACCATACAAGCTCTTCCTCAACCGGCAGACAAAATGTGACTTGTCCTTCTCACAGAATCCCTCTGGCTGCTCCATATACAACTCCTCCTTAATATCACCGTATAGGAATGCCGTCTTCACGTCCATTTGCTCGACCTCCAAGTCGAAACTGGCTGCCAATGCTACCACCACCCGTAATAAACGTCTGCTTGACGACTGGCGAAAAGATCTCATCATAATCTATGCCTTTTCGCTGACCGTAGACTTTAACTACCAGCCTCGCTTTGTATCGAAGACGAGTAACATCATCTGTCTGCTTCACTCTAAACACCCATCGATTCTTTAGAGCCTTCTTGCCCTTTGGCAACTGCACCAGATCATAAGTAGAGTTGGCCTCCAAGGAACCCATCTTCTCCTGCATGGCCTCTATCCACTCCTGCCTGTGTTCGTCTTCCATAGCCTCAGCGAAACTTTCGGGTTCTCCCCCGTCAGTCAGTAGCATATACTCACCCAGTGAGTATCTCATAGATGGTCGACGCTCTCTATCGCTCCTCCTCAACGGAACCACTGGTGCTGGCTGTATATCTACAGTCTTCTCCCCTCCAAGAACCGCCTCCTCGACGTGCTCATCCTCCTAAGGGTCACCCTGACCACCATCAGCAGGCTGATGATCATGGTTGGGAGCAACTCTATGTACTAGCTCCTCCATAACTGGATCCTCTGCGATATCCTCTAAAAATTGTACGAAGCGAAATGACTCTAACTCAGAAAATTTCTCAACCTCAGAAGGTATCTCAGAATCCTGAGTGTTGGTCATGATTTGATCCTCGATGAATACCACGTCCCTGCTTCTGTAGAGTTTTTTTTCCACTTGATCGTAGAGTCTATAGCCAAACTCATCCCGACCGTAGCCGACAAAGATGCACCGCCTCATCTTTGGCTCAAGTTTGGATCTCTCATCCTTTGGTACATGCACGAAGGCCTTACAACCAAACACTCGCAGGTGATTGTATGACGGCTCTTTGTCGTACCATACTTTGTCAGGCACATCATCCTGCAAAGGAGCACTAGGAGATAAATTAATAACATAAGCAGCTGTGTAAAGTGCCTTATCCCAATAGCTGCCTGGCAAGTTTGCTTCTGACAACAAATACCGTATCCTCTCCATTAGCGTCTTGTTCATCCGCTCTGCTACACCGTTGAGCTGCGGTGTCTTTGGTGGAGTCTTCTGGTGTTGTATCCCTTGCTCTCTGCAATAAGCATCAAAGGGACCGATATACTCGCCGCCATTGTCCAATCGAACATAAGAAGCTTCTTATCCGTCTCCCTTTCAACAGAGGTCTGAAACTCCTTGAAAGTGTGCAGCACCTGATCCTTGGTCTTTAAGGTATAGACCCAAACCTTCCTGGAACAGTCATCAATAAATGTTGCAAAATAAGAAGCACCACCAATGAATTTTACCTTTATAGGACCACAGACATCCGAGTGAATCAACTCGAGCAACGCCAACTTCCTTGAACTTGGGTGACTTTGGAAAGATACCCTATTTTGCTTTTCCGCCAAACAGTGTGTAACACCCCGTTCCGTTCTAGCGGACTGTCGACTCAAATGGCAAAAGTGCAACTGTCCCGACCCGCTTTGCCTCAAACGAGAAGCAAAGGATATCCAGACTTATCCCTACAGGAATCCGGCTCAGGCTTTCAGAGGCTCGCTTGACGTATCGCTCTACCGAGGCGAATCATCGCTAAGGTGGGTGGCTACAGTGAACTTGTCTTTGCTTAGCCAGCACACATAAAATATAGAATATTCATGCTAGTCGCTAGGTGAATCACCCCCTGCATGCTAATAAATTCAACGCACCTAGCTAAGGGAATAATCCCAACTGTATTGCTTGCTAGAACATGGAAATAAAATACTGCTTATATTCAGACCCTCGCATGCTAAGTCCCTTAACGGTTTTATCTCTCGGCTTACCTTCGGGTCCGAGCAAACGTGTTTACTTATGTTCCTTAGAAACGCATGCTTGTCTGCTTGAATGTTGCCTTGTTTTCATCCAAACCCCGGAAGACTACTAAGTAGTCGTTCTGTGCCTGAATAAACCTGCAAGTATCCGGGATCGTTAGGTCACCAAGGTAAATTCTGAACCAGGGAATCTGCACCAAGAATGAATAAATCCCTGAATCACAGCTCGAGGAGAAAACTACTGTATCCTGTCTCAACAAGTTATATATATATATATTCTGTTTCGAACTCGTTCCATACCAGACTTGTTCTTATATATATATTCTGCCTCGAACTTGTTTCTGTATTTGACCTGAGACTCTGACCTGCATGTCGTGGACAACTTGCAAAAGGTGATCTTCGGATCTCGTTCCGCGGGCGATCACCGGGGCACTGGGGCCGACCCGGTCTAGACAGAACTTCTGGTAGTCGTCTGTTTCGGCGGGATAAGTGCAAGGCTCTCCGTTTCTGTATGCTTGCACTTCATCCTCGACCCTGAGACTTCGGTGGTCGTCTGTTTCGGCGGGATAAGTGCAAGGCCCATCGTTTCTGTTGCTTGCACTTCATCCTCGACCCTGAGACTACAAACGGTCCTTTATGGCTATGCCAGCGACTTCTGTTCATATAGATAAGTTATCCTCGCTTAGCGGCTATCTGCGTGCGAGTCACTGCATCGCATCAAGAACAACTGAACACCTGAACGATCATGATAAAAACGACCCTCGTGTTTACATATGCTATGCTCCTGAATGTTTATACTTGCTCGTGCATGAATTTATAATGTTTGCCTTGGACAGGGAAGGCTAAATGGTGTCTCGCCGTATTTCCTCTCATGTTTCACGGCGCACTGCCACACGGATTAGGCTATTCAATATTTGCATGAAACTGATCCTAAGGCAACTAGAAAGACAACTAAATAGTTGTGCACGAAACTTATATTACGTGTTTGGATTTGTCGAGCGGGCGAGTAGCTTCCCCACCAGTGCATTCAATGTACTGATAATCCACCAGTTTGTATGCAGGGTGCGGGAGAACCTCGTTCGGTGCGGATGCCTCCTTCGTGCGTGCTAAGGCCAGGAGTTCCCTCTGAAGCCTTGCAACGGTGCGTCCGGGACGGAAGCACATATACAAGACATAATGTTGGAGCGTCGCCTGAACATCGCCTGATCATCGTCTGTACAATCATCCACAAATTGTAGCCACTTGGCACGCTTTTACTGTTTCAGAGAGAGAGAGAGAGAGGCTTGAGCGACTTGTAATCTCGGCTATACGCCGCTTGTAACACTTGTTCATATCAATAAAAGAGCTTGCTTTACTTCAACTTGTGTTTCAATGCTTCCGCTACATTGTCAACTCAGTGAACTTGTTACCGATCGCCTATGCGTTCATGACTCCGCTGCACTCGGACAATCTGTGCGACTCTGTGGCTTAGAACTCTTACCGCCAGCCAATGGACCACGGCCTTGCACGGGCGTGGCTCACGCTCGTGCGGCATCACGTCCGGATGGGTCAAAGCGATCGTCCCGCGGGAGCGCTGGCGAGGGTGATTCCCGCCTAGTGGGGACGGCCGAAATAGCCTGCGGGAGATCGGGGCGTGACATATTGGTATCAGAGCCTGGCTTCTACGCCTTTGGACTTTGATTCGATATCGCAGTTTCGAAAGCTCGTTCGTGGGTTATGTGCACGCTCTCTCTCAATGCCTCGATGGGATGTTCCAACAATAAGTCTAAATACTTTCAAAATGCATTTTGAATGTAATGATATGCTTGCTTGTATGTTGTTGTGCTGCGAGTGGCCTTTGTGCCAACCTGTGCGAACCCTTGAGAGTATCGCTAGTAGCTTGTCCGATTTCACTAACTCTAAGTTTGGTTGAATGCATCTATTCGAGGGACGCCTTGAACTAGTGCACCATCCAAGACTTAAGAAAAGGTGAACTCGAGTGCTAAGACTTCGCTATCACTAAGCTGGTTGACGTGTTCATGCTAGAAGTGCACTTCGAAAGTACGCATGATCCAGTCTAAGCGATATGCTAATTTCGACGCTTGTGCAAGTGAATATCCAATTGAACAAGTACAACGACTTGTCTAGGATTGCCTCAACCCTAGATTACTGCTTGTCCTCAGTAAGTCTCGAGGACGAGACTTTTTCTGAGTTGGGTAGGATGTAACACCCCGTTCCGTTCTAGCGGACTGTCGACTCAAACGGCAAAAGTGCAACTGTTCCGACCCGCTTTGCCTCAAACGAGAAGCAAAGGATATCCAGACTTGTCTCTACAGGAATCCGGCTCAGGCTTTCAGAGGCTCGCTTGACGTATCGCTCTACCGAGGCGAATCATCGCTAAGGTGGGTGGCTACGGTGAACTTGTCTTTTCTTAGCCAGCACACATAAAATATGGAATATTCATGCTAGTCGCTAGGTGAATCATCCCTTGCATGCTAATAAATTCAACGCACCTAGCTAAGGGAATAATCCCAACTGTATTGCTTGCTAGAACATGGAAATAAAATACTGCTTATATTCAGACCCTCGCATGCTAAGTCCCTTAACGGTTTTATCTCTCGGCTTACCTTCGGGTCCGAGCAAACGTGTTTACTTATGTTCCTTAGAAACACATGCTTGTCTGCTTGAATGTTGCCTTGTTTTCATCCAAATCCCGGAAGACTACTAAGTAGTCGTTCCGTGCCTGAATAAACCTGCAAGTATCCGGGACCGTTAGGTCACCAAGGCAAATTCTGAACCAGGGAATCTGCACCAAGAATGAATAAATCCCTGAATCACAGCTCGAGGAGCAAACTACTGTATCCTGTCTCAACAAGTTCTATATATATATTCTGTTTCAAACTCGTTCCATACCGGACTTGTTCTTATATATATATTCTGCCTCAAACTTGTTTCTGTATTTGACCTGAGACTCTAACCTGCATGTCGCGGACAACTTGCAAAAGGTGATCTTCGGATCTCGTTCCGCGGGCGATCACCGGGGCACTGGGGCCGACCCGGTCTAGACGGAACTTCTGGTAGTCGTCTGTTTCGGCGGGATAAGTGCAAGGCTCTCCGTTTCTGTATGCTTGCACTTCATCCTCGACCCTGAGACTACGGTAGTCGTCTGTTTCGGCGGGATAAGTGCAAGGCCCATCGTTTCTGTTGCTTGTACTTCATCCTCGACCCTAAGACTACAAACGGTCCTTTATGGCTATGCCAGCGACTTCTGTTCATATAGATAAGTCATCCTCGCTTAGCGGCTATCTGCGTGCGAGTCACTGCATCGCATCAAGAACAACTGAACACCTGAACGATCATGATAAAAACGACCCTCGTGTTTACATATGCTATGCTCCTGAATGTTTATACTTGCCCGTGCATGAATTTATAATGTTTGCCTTGGACAGGGAAGGCTAAATGGTAAGTCTCACCGTGTTTTCTCTCATGTTGCACGGCGCACTGCCACACGGATTAGGCTATTCAATATTTGCATGAAACTGATCCTAAGGCAACTAGAAAGACAACTAAATAGTTGTGCACGAAACTTATATTACTTGTTTGGATTTGTCGAGCGGGCGAGTAGCTTTCCCACCAGTGCATTCAATGTACTGATAAT
Organism: Iris macrosiphon; assembly: GCA_036927795.1. NCBI lineage: Eukaryota > Viridiplantae > Streptophyta > Magnoliopsida > Asparagales > Iridaceae > Iris > Iris macrosiphon. The sequence goes on along the minus strand of JAYESA010000019.1, from coordinate 45,814,152 downwards.
CCACCAGTTTGTATGCAGGGTGTGGGAGAACCTCGTTCGGTGCGGATGCCTCCTTCGTGCGTGCTAAGGCCAGGAGTTCCCTCTGAAGCCTTGCAACGGTGCGTCCGGGACTGAAGCACATATACAAGACATAATGTTGGAGCGTCGCCTGAACATCGCCTGATCATCGCCTGTACAATAATCTACAAATTGTATCCACTTGGCACGCTTTTACTGTTTCAGAGAGAGAGAGGCTTGAGCGACTTGTAATCTCGGCTATACGTCACCTGTAACACTTGTTTATATCAATAAAAGAGCTTGCTTTACTTCAACTTGTGTTTCAATGCTTTCGCTACATTGTCAACTCAGTGAACTTGTTACCGATCGCCTATGCGTTCATGACTCCGCTGCACTCGGACAATATGTGCGACTCTGTGGCTTAGAACTCTTACCGCCAGCCAATGGACCACGGTCTTGCACGGACGTGGCTCACGCTCGTGCGGCATCACGCCCGGATGGGTCAAAGCGATCGTCCCGCGGGAGCGCTGGCGAGGGTGATTCCCGCCTAGCGGGGACGGCCGAAATAGCCTACGGGAGATCGGGACGTGACACAGTGCATGCACTTCTCCAACTTTGTAGACTTTAGCCCTAGAATCACCTTCCTGTTCACTAAGTAGCTCATTCTCTTCTCGCTGATATGACTGAGCCGTCTATGCCATAACTTAGTAGACGAATCAGTAGCTGCGTTAACCTCATGTTCCCCCTGTGCGCTTCCTTCCGTATAGTAGAGTCCGGATCTCTTGCTTCCTCTGGCAATCACCATCGAATCTCTTGAAAGCTTCTACTGATTGTTCCCGAAGAGACCGAAGAAACCATCGTCATCCAACATTCCAACCGACACCAGGTTGAAACGGATATCAGGGACATGACAAACATCTTTGAGAATAAGAACTGCACCTGTCTTTGTCCTCAAATGTACATCTCCAATGGCAACCGCCTTCGACACATCTCCATTGCCCATCTTCAATATTCCACAATCGCCTGTTATGTATGTAGCAAATAGTGCCCTGTTGTGAGATACGTGTGTTGAAGCACCTGAGTCCACCAGCCAAGAGTTGTCATCGTAGGCGAGGTTCATAACTATCTCATCACCTACAATGACCACGTCGCCTCCATGTGTCGAAGCCGCCGCTGTAGTATTCTTACTTTGCCTCCCATTGTCGCCCTTTTTCTCTCTCTTCCAAGCGAAACAGTTTCGCTTGATGTGGCCCTTCTTGCCACAATGGTAACACTCTGAGTACTTGTACCGACCCTTGGACCTTCCTCTGCTTTTGTCTCTACCACCGCCTGGACCATACTTTTACCCCTTCTGCGGCTCTCTAAAACAAGCACATCTGAGTTGGATGTGGATGAAGTGCCCTAATAACGTCTCTGCATCTCTTCATTCAGTACCCCGCTCTTGGCAAACTCCAGACTGACCACGCCTTCTGGAGCAGAAGCGATCATAGACACTTGTACGGTCTCCCACGAGTTTGGCAATGTACACAGCAGCCATAGTCCCTGAACCTCGTCGTCGAACTTAACTCCCATCGAGGATAGCTGGTCAACCACGCCTTGGAACTCACTCAAGTGATCCGTAATAGATGCCCCATCTTTGTACCGCAGACCCATCATCATCCGGATCATGAATAATTTATTTATTCCGGTCTTCTTCGGATACAAAAATTCTAGCTTATCCCACAGTGTCCTCGCATGCTCAATACTGGCAACTTGGTTGTACACGTTCTCGTCAACGAACTGCTTGATGTACCCACACATCTGTATATGCTCGAAATTTCAGTCATATTAGGATTTGTCACTGGGCCTCTCGGAAGCAAGTACCGGCAGATGCAGCTTCTTGACAAAGAGAAGATCCTTCATCTTGCTCCTCCAGTAAGGATAGTTGGTACCGTTCAGGTTGACCATGCGCACCGGCTTCACGTCCATCTCTCCTCCCTGGTTTGCCTGTCAACTCCTGACACCCTTCTGAAATTCCAGAACCTGGCTCTCATACCGCTTTGTTGGGAACGAAAGTGCGAAAATCATTCCCCAAACCAGAGAGTACCTGCGAGAGAACCGAACAAAACGCACAAACCAAAAATGCCAAACACAAATCGCAGACACAGAGATTTTTGACGTGAAAAATCCTTGCAAAAAAAAACCCATGGGACGATCGGAGTCCAACCCTGAAAAGCCTCCACTAATGGAATAAGAAATACACCGACTCCTTACAAACTTCTCACCGATCCAAACGGATCACCACAACTCTTTTGGAACAGAAAATAGATTATAACCACGAAGAAGAAAGACAACAAAAAATATCTGAAACTGATCTCCTTCTTCGAAACGGCCTCCAAACATTCTTTCTCCTCTTCAATGTTGCAATGACACTCTTGTCTTATTTTTCTCTCCTTGTTGCTATATTTTATTTTTAGAGAGAGATATTTATATATTTTAGGGTCAGGAGACACCTATATATAGTCTCAAACCCACAACTAGCATTCCTATTATAGATATGAATATTCAATCCAAATCCAAATCCAAATCCAAATCCAAATCCAATGACATATTCCTATTATATGTAGGAATATCCAATCTAAATCCATTGATATATTCATATTATATTTAGGAATATCCAATCCAAATAAATTGAGGTATTCCTATTATATGCAGAAATACTCATCCTACTCTGAGGTATTTTTCACATAGGTTGGGAACCCCACCCACTCCAACATCATGCCCCTTCTGTGCACTCGCTGAGGAGGATTCAAATCACTTTGTTTCTTCATTGTGATTTCATGAGACAACTGTGGTTCTTAAGCCCTCTGGGTTTAAGATCATCCGAGCTGGATGATATTCACCAACTGGTGGAAACTTGGCTTTCACATGATCAGCTCCGTGAATCATTTCAAATTGGTACAAATTTCCTATGGGGTATTTGGAGCACCTCCTTTACTATCCTCCATCAAGGCCAATGTTAGGGCATTATACCATAACTACTCTGATATGTCTCTTCGAATGAAGCTCTGGACACCAATAACATTCATAGGGAATTCACCATTGGGGGCCACTGGCAACCTCCTCCAAGTGGATTTATCAAGATTAATGTTGATGGGACGACTACTTCATCGGAAATTGCAGCTGCAGCAGTAGCACGAGATGGGAAGGGGTTTTTCATCAAAGCACTCACTCACTGCACTACCATCAGTATATATGCGGGACTTAGTCTTCAAGCTGAGCTGCTTGCATTCCAATTGGGCTCACGTTTAGCCAAAGATCTGGGGAGTAGGCAGTTCTGCATTGAAGGAGTTTCTCTAATTGCAGTGAAGATCCTCAAAGGGGAAGAGTCACTCATTCCATGGCAACTGAAAGAGTTTACTAGGCCAAGCTTCATGATATCGGTTTGGCTAATGTATCCTTTACAAGAAGAAACGATTACTTAGTGGCTCACAATTTAGCCAGAGAAGCTTTGTACTCCAAGTTTTGTTCTTTCTTATACACACCTCTGTCTTGCTGCTATCAGTTTATATTGTAATGCAACGAACTCTGTTTCCTTGCTTAAACTCTGCTATCAGTTTATATTATATGGAGACACTTGTGCTTACTTGTTCTTGAAGCAAGTTTTAGTTCAATTTCTTTTTAGTTATCAAGTTTGTGCAAACCTTGTTTTGGTGTAGGTATAAAATCAACCCCGGCCTTTTTTGAGTGATGATTGGGCTTGTGATTCTTGGATTCACAGTTTCCAGAAGCAAGTCTTGGTATGTGTGTGTTTCATCTAGATGCTCTTGTTCATGGGCCACAGGTCTGCATTGTTTATCTATCAGATGTTTTCTCTGATCATTGTGATGTCCTCATGCATTATTGCAAAAAAGTTTCAACTTCATAGTGTGATTGTAGCATGTCACAATTTTAAGAAGTTTTTACGAGGCTAATCTTTGTTGGGCATCTGGTGAAATTTATTTATTCGTATTTTTAAAAATAGTATTCTATATCTTTATCAAAATCTCTGGAGATTGTTCTTGATTATATATTATAACTGAATCTATAAATAGTTACTAAACAAAATAACCAGAGCTCCAATTATCTATATTCAAGTACATTACATAGTATAATAAAGATGTTTTAGATAGAAGGCGTACTGACCTTTAAATTGTATAAATAAAAACTAGGTTTGCACATCAATGTTTCTTAAATAAAAACTAGACCCGCACATCCAAATTCCTATATTATATAAATAAAAGAAATATGATCAGTATTGTAGAAAATAAAACTCACGTCAGATCTTTACTGTAGAAAATAAATTCATTTAACAATTGAGGGATCTTTAGAAGCAAAATAACAATTGAACCGTTTAGAGATGACAGACAATACACCGGTCATAGCAATATATTTGATAAATCATAAATTTTTTGTATGATTATAAGTATGAGTCTTAGAGTCGGTAGAGTCGGTAGGGAATAGGGATTGAAGAATTAGAGGTCTTGTACGAATCGTAGAATATAGGAACTGGAAAAAAAAATAGGATGGCTTAAATTACAAAATTACATAAATGACCATAATGTGTGTGTGTGTATATATATATATATATATATATGTAATTTTTATTTTTATTTTTGAGGCCTCAAAAAATTGGAGGTATTGTGCGACCGCACTTTTGGCACGGCCGCCGGTTCTGGTGAGAGGGTTCTTCCATCAAATATACACGAGACATTGAAAGCTATGGTAGCACAGTACAATGCCAGTCAGCTTATCACATAGAGGTATATCTAGAACAGATTTAACCCTGTAAATATTCTAAGTAATTAAGCTTTTAGATTAATGGATTTTCGTATTGGTGAAAACATATTTGATTACTTGTTAGAACATCCGCAGTGGAAGTGATTTCAAGTGCTACATTTTTTTATTTTAGTCAAAATTTGTAGCACTTGAGAGCTGTAATGGACTCTTGTCCATGCTTGAAAAATGCTAGCATGCCAAAAGGCTCTCCAAATTTCAAGCGTGTTCTTACAAGTTAGAGCTTCCACAATTGGGACATTCCAAATATATATACTTCAAATTATTAAAAATTATGTAAATTATCACTTTTGCCGTATTTTCTTGATATTGGTACACAATGATACACTTCAAATAAATATTCCTTGAAAAATGCTAGCAAGCCAAAAAATCTTTCCATAAGTGAATAGTAATCGAAATGGACCCACCAGTAAGAAAAAATAAAAAAGAAAGAGAGAGAAAAAAGATGAGAATAGTTTGAAGTATATATTTGGTGTGTTTTTTGGAGTGTGTCGTTACGTACCAATATCAAGAGAATACACAAAAAAATTAACACAATTTTTTATTTTTTCGAAGTATGATATGGAGTGTCCTCACTGTCCAAGCTATAAGGGGCCCAAATAGTGATGGACGTTTACTCTCAGCTGCTGTCCTGTGGGCATTATACATATTACTGCCCTTGTTTCAGATGCCCTTGGCCTTCATCTGCTTTTAGTTTCATACTGACTAGATTGCCAAATCAATTGAGGATATCCATTCCAGAAATGAGTCTACTTGTTCAAGTTTGTTTTTTCCTGATATTTCAAACTGTGCAGTTTATGGTTTTTGCAACTTTAAAAAATTGTCACAGTACTGAACTCGAATCATCTTTGTGGTTACTAAAAAAAGATATAAGATTTCGGCTGGATAACGAAAGATTAATGAATCGAGTCACGTGAGCGTATTATTTCTTCTATTCATTAATGATGGAAGTTGAGAGTTGGGGGGGGTAGGGTACAGTGAGCCCATAAGACGTACAACATAACATTCGCAAAAAGTCAATCCCGTATGAAATGTCGGGTTACATCAAAAAATAAAATAAAATTTGTCACAGTTGCAGGGGACTTTCAAATGTTCCTACATATACTTTAACTGAAATGACCAAACAGCATTATGAGTTGAAACTTATGTGGACTGTTTGCAGATGTGGCTTATTTCCTTACCAAAAACATTAAGTAATCTTTATATTTTTTGTCCTTGATTTATGTTCTGTTTGCAAAATCATAATCGATTCAAGTTAATGTGCATAAACCTATTAGAATTACAACATATGGTGCTATCTCAATTTGTCTAGTTTGTAAGTACATCCTAGAATTGGCAACGTAGATGTAGAGATTTGGCCAATTAAGTGGGACTACAGTTTGGAAAGTGTGACGGATGTAGCCTAGTGGATCAAGACAGTGGATTGTGAATCAATCGTGTGCGGGTTCAATTTTCGTCGTTCGTCCATCACATTATTTAAAATTTTAAAAATAGCGACGAAGAATAAAACTATTACTATATTTGTTTTCTTTTCCCACTTCTTCTCCAATTGAACACTTTCCATTTATGGTTAAAGGAGAAGATTATTCTTTTTACCAAAGATATGCGGATCAGATCACGATCTTTTAATCTAATAATAACAAGAGATCATTCTCGACTAATCCATTTCTTTGCTTGTCCCACATTCTTCAAGAATCAGAAAGATCAGTGGTGTTTTCTTGTATGCATGCTTGCTATTTTTCAGTGGCATTTGAAGGATTTTTTCTTTTTCTTTTCAAATCTATAAGATATATTATTATTATTATTATTATTATTATTATTATTATTTTTTTTTTTTCGATGTCCGACGATACGTACGGGACTTTGTACATACTGTGCTGCATGCCATTTCCAGTTTTTACACACACACGTCCATTGTCCCCAATGTGCACGCTGCGTTGTATGCCATTTGGATATACTATTATATGTTTTGTGTTTTAAAGGTAGGATTCCTACTCCTTGTGTCGGATTTGGTTTGGGGCACTCCATATCCTCCTGGAGATGAGTGTTTCTTTCCTTATGTTCTCTTGAGGAGGATTCTGCTATGGCTTGAGGACATGTTTTCAGTCCGTCATCTTTCAGCGGAACAGACTCACCATGTGACAGTGATGAATGTTGAGTCCGTCCAATAGAACAATGACGCGTGATGAACCCGTCCTACTGAGTACATGATCATGGTGGTTTACTAGGGTGCTTTTGTAATTGCGGTGGCTACAACCGAGCCAACCAGGAGAGTGAAGAACGCATGTGCATCTTCATAGTGTGATGTTTTCTGATCACCAGTCTTTGCCAATTAAAACTTCGCCAAAATATAACTGTGCAGCTACAGGTTCCCCCCACCCAACTGCAACATGTGCCGAAGTGTTCAGTGTTCTCTTTCTTCTTCCCTCTCTTCTGACTGGTCAAATCATGTTTCATGAAAAATTTGAACGAATATTGGATTAACTGTGTATGTTGGAATATGTGTGTTCCATCCAAACATTATGTCTATTCACTATTTGTGTCTCTTGTTATTTATAAAAGAAGAATCATTTGGACCACTCATTCATACATCAAGCATTCATTCTAAGAGAAAGAGACTCTACCTCCATTGCTTTGTCAGTTCCTACGATGTGAAGTGCTGCTACCGGAGGAGGAGTACCGTTATATCCTGAGAGACTAACGCCGTTAAACCGTAAGCGCCTGTACGGGACGAATATTGTCTTAAGGACATTGAACCAAGTTCAAGCCTCGGCCTCGATTAGATCGTTTATTTATATTTCATTTTTGGTGTATAAAAATACAGAATGTAATTAATTTTACTAACAAAATTCTATAGAATAATTTGGTGGAATAGCCATTGGATATTGGATTTGTCATGTTTTATTTGGTCTGGTCCAAAATGAGATGGTTACCGTGATTCCAATCATAAAAAAAAAAAAAAATTTATTCAGTTAGTCAGACTAATCGTATATCTTGATTTTTCTCCACTTGATAGTATGAGAATAAGGACCGGTGTAGGCTGCCACTGCATGTACTTATTCTCATATTATCAAGTGGAGAAAAGGATCAATACTCACTTAATAATTTCTCCTGTATCATGGACTACAACAATCAATCAAGTGCATATTTGGAAAAGGATGGGGAGAGCATGGATTCAACAATCAATCAAATGCACATTTGCTCAGTGTCACACACACGCTCCCAACGAGGATTCATGGGCTCGTGCCATGCAGGACCAACTACGACACTTGCCAAGTAGAAACGAAACAAAGAATGGAAAAAGCTCTGATAGCTAAATCTATTGTACATATGTCAACAGCCAACATTATACACTCCCTTTCGAGAAATTATAGGGGAAAAAAAAATGAACAATTGGATGACTGACTGACTATCTTTGAGTCGATTTATCAGGAATGAGTTTTTTTGCAACTGGTCTCCATCTCAGGCCTGCTCCCTTTCCGGTCCGGAGCCGACGACGTCGTCGACCGTGAGTCGTACTTGTCGGACGTATGGCGAGGGAACTCCGACAGCATCTGGACCACCTCCCTCATCGTTGGCCTCTCGACACCGTTCTCTTGGACACACATCAATGCGACGAAGAAGACGTGCATCGCCTCTGCTACGGGCACCGTGCTTAGTCTTGGGTCGAGGATCGCGTCTACGTTGTGTTTGCTGCCTCCGGTTGTTCGCTTGGACCACTGGACGATGTCCACACCGTCTCCGAAACCTCCCACGGGACGTCGTCCGGTTATGAGTTCCAGAAGGACTACTCCGAAGCTGTACACGTCGCTCTTTTCATCAACTTTGAGCGTATATGCATATTCTGTATTGAAAAGAAAATCCAATAGTTGAGATATTTGATTGCTAAATACATAAATTAAAAGGGTTATAGTAATTAATTTAAAAATTAAAATAATAGAGTTAAAGTTAGTAAATGGGAGTAAATCTAGATTACTCAAAATGTTATTCAACTTATCAAGATTTCTTTTCAACATTCAAATGAATCAAATCAGTTAAAACACACATCAATGGTCCAAGTACAAGCACCATTTCTTGTCATAAGGATTACATTGAAGTTTGGGAGTCAAAGCAAAAGTGAGTTTTCTTGGTTCTTGTAGGCAAATTCCCAACTCTATATAAAAGTAACACATGGTACGAAAATATATACCAAAGTTCAAATTGCTAACAAGAACCATATACGGAATATTGTACTAACATCATTAGCAAAAGTTGGAGCATTCACTCCAATCCCAAGAAAGCATATCCCCAGTCAAATCAAAGACTGAAGGAACCATATTACCTAATTATGGAGTGCTTATTGCTAATTTTAAAACATGTGCAGGAAATATGTCAATAATATCAAAATATTTTGAAGTTGCCATGTTGACTATGTTTCGAGTGGGGTCTACTGTTTTCACTTTTATATATATATATATATATATATATATATATATATATATATATATATATATATATATAGAAGCGTCAAAATAGTTTGATATTATAGAGCTTATACTATGTTACATGATAAGTGTAGATGTCGCATCCTTTTTAATTTTATCCATTTAATTCTAATTTAATTTTATCTATTTAATTCTAATATAAATGATATAACATATGGTGATTTCATAATATTAAATTAATATGTGATTTTATTTTTAGATTTTTTTTATATTTGAAGTTGACCTTCTACTAAAATTTTTGAGTCCGTCTCTGGTTGCATAGGGGCATTGTTTCCGTGTGTCCAACTTCTTCTTGTGTCCATTTGATTAAAAGGGAAGTAAGTACCAGGAGCAATGTAGCCATAGGAGCCGGCGACGGCGGACATGCACTCGGACGCGCAGCCGTCTCGCAGGAACTTAGCTAGGCCGAAGTCGGCGACGTGCGCCTCGAACCTGTCGTCGAGCAGGATGTTGTTGGACTTGACGTCCCGGTGCACTATCATGGGGCTGCAGTCGTGGTGCAGGTAGCACAGCCCCCTCGCCGCCTCCACCGCGACGCGGTACCTCCTGTCCCAGCCCAGGAACCCCCCTCCCTTCCCGTGCAGCACCTCCCCGAGGCTCCCGTTGCCCATGTACTCGTACACGAGCGCGTTCGCCTCCGCGGCCGAGCACACCGCCAGCAGCCGCACGATGTTGCGGTGCCGGATGCTGCCCAGCGTCCGCACCTCCGCCCCGAACCCGTGGTCGTGACCCGGGGGCCCGACGAGCCGCTTCACCGCGACGTTCTCGCCCGCGGAAGTAGTGCACCGGTACACCACCCCGGCCCCGCCGCGGCCGATCACGTTCGACTCGTCCTTCATGCACTCGGCCACGTCGCCTGCGCCGAAGCTCACCTTCTGGAAGGCGGTCAGCCGCCAGGCGGGCCCCCCGTGGGGCCCGCATTGGCACGAGCGGGCCTTCGCGATGACGGCCGCGGCGAAGACCAGCGAGCAGACGAGGAGGGCGAGGGCGACCGCCAGCTTGAAGTCGCCCGAGCCGCGCCTGATCGGTTCCGACTGGTCGAGCATCGAATAGTTGCAAGGGTTGTCGAGGACCGGACCGCAGAGCCGCGGATTGCCCGCGAACGAGGACGCGTTGAAGTAGGCAAACTGGCCTACGTCCGGCAGCCTGCCGGAGAGCTCGTTGAAGCTGAAGTCGGCTGTGGTCAGGCTCTTCATCGCGCCAATCGATCTCGGGATGGTCTGGTTGAGGCGGTTCCTTGATAGGTTCAAGTAATTGAGCACCTCAATCTTCGCAACCTCCATCGGGATCGCACCGGACAAGTCGTTCTGGCTGAGGTCCAGGTAAGTGAGCTCGCCGCAGTTACCGATATCGGGCGGAATCGGACCGGACAGCGAGTTACGACTGACGTCGAGCTTGACCAGCCTGCCGAGCCGGCCTATCGAACTCGGTATCGGGCCTTCGAGCCGGTTGCCACCTAGGAACAAGGTCTCCAGGGAGGTGAGATACGAAATGGAAGCAGGCAGAGGCCCCGACAGTAGATTGTTCGATACATTCAGCTGGGCCAATTGAGTCGCGGCGGCGCTACGACTCGCGTTCGGATTCTCCGAAATCGAACCGGAAATGTAGTTGCTCTGTAGCTCGAGCAGGTTGAGCTCGGGCAAGTAGAGCAAGCCCGGAGGGATGGTTCCGTTCAAGTAGTTCTGGCCGAGCCTGACTCTGACCAGGCTCGAACACGTCCCTAGTCTCTCCGGAACGGGACCGAACAAGAAGTTCTTCAACAGAATCAGTACTCTGAGCTGGCCCGACGAGCAGAGCGTGTCAGGAACCGTGCCGGTGAGCTTGTTGGAAGAGAGATCAAGCACCTGGATCCTCCCGTTGCTGCCCAGTCTTCTTGGCACGACGCCGGTGAAGTTGTTGCCGAAGAGCTCTAGAGTCTCTAGATTGGGGAGATCCGCGAAGAAGTCCGGTATCGGCCCGTGGAGCCGATTGAGGAACATGTTCACCAGGACTAGTTTTCTCGAGCCCACGAGCTCGTCCGGTATCCCCCCGGAGAGCGCATTGTTGGACAGGTCGAGAAAGGCTAGATTCGTCAGGTTGCCGAGCGAGGGCGGGATGGGCCCGGAGAGGAGGTTGGAGTGGAGGAAGAGCGTGTCGAGCACCGCCAATTCCCCCAACTCGCTCGGGATCTCCCCTTCGAGCCCGCATCCTGACAGGTCGAGCTGTACTAGATTGGCGAGGCCGGCGAGCTCCTTCGGGATGCCTCCTTGGAACACGTTGAAGACGCCGAGGTAGAGCTCCTTGAGGCTGGTCAGGTTCCCCAATTGGCGGGGGATCCTTCCGCGGAGGTCGTTGCCGATGAGCGATAGGTACTCTAATCTGGGGGGCCTTCCGTAAGCCGGAGGGATTCTTCCGTGGAAGAAGCTGCCGCCGAGGTCCAGATACCGGAGGCTCTTCAGCTCCGCGACGCCGAGAGGGAGGGGGGAGGTGAAGTTGTTGTCGTAGGCGTCGAACACTTGTAGACTGGGCAGGGTGGAGTAGTCCCAGTCGAGCGCGCCGGTGAACTGGTTCATCGACACGTTGAGGTGCGTGAGGCTGGGCAGGTCGTAGAGCGTGACGGTGCCTCTGAAGGCGTTGCCGGCGAGGGAGAGGTTCACGAGGGAGCGGAGGCCGGAGATCTCGATCGGGGTCGAGAGGGAGAGGTTGGAGTTGGAGAGGTCGAGCGAGAGGACTCTTGTTCGATGCAAGTCGCAGCGGACTCCGGTCCACGAGCAGACCGAGCCGGGGTCCGAAGTGGTCCAGCCGGGCGGTGCGGCGGGGGCTAGAGAGGACAATGCCGCGGCGTCGGGGTGGAGGGAAGTGGCGGAGGACGTGGGAATTATGAGAAGGAAGAGGAGGGTGAGAAGGAGGAGAGGGGCCATATTTTTTGTTGTGCGAGAGTTTGATTTAAATTTCATATATAGGAGGGAGGGAGGGATAGGTGATTACGTAAAGAAAGTGTTGGACAATTGAAAATTTTAAAGTTTTTGCTTTAGTTAAGGATCATGCTTTTGCTTTACAGGATGCTCTTGACTGGTATGATATGCAAATAACAAGTTCAGGATGGGCTCAAGCGAAGGAATGAACGTACCTAAGTACCAACTTAGGCCCCAAGCATTAATATACAACTTAGATCCAAAGCAATTTAATATAGAATAATATAAATATCTAATCCTCAATTCTTTGACATGGTTTTGAAAATTTAGCATGACGGTAAGAATTTTAACAACGACAAGACACGATACAAATACGGTCAATGTATTGATTAATTTCAGAGTATTCTTTGTTGTGTCGTGTCTGTAGACACTGTACTCACACCCAGCAGGACAATGCTTCTGGAATTCTATGATTCCTATTTAGGGGGTATACATGAAAAACAAATTTTTTTTTTTGATGAGGCTAGGCATAAAGTGTCATGAATATTGGAAATGTTTGGGTGATCCCAGAAATTTAGGTGGCATTTGAACGAAGGTTTGATATATTTAGGAATCTATTTTCCATTATTTTTTCAAAAGAAATGAATTTCAACATTCTCGCGCCCATGTTTTGTTCAACTTTTCCATTCGTTTGGTTCAAATTAATTTTCTGATGCTACTATTACTTAAATCCATAAATCCAGCCGGTGCCATTAAGGGTATTATCATAAAAAAAATAAAAATAATGAACACAAAATTTCCAGATAAGCAGTTTTTAAAGTTATGTCGAGCTTAGCGACGGCCAGCGACGCCTACATGGCGCCGAGGCGACGTACAAAGTCGTCGCTAACTGAGAATTTCCAGATGAACGACGGTTGTGCGACTCATAGCTAGGCAACACATATATAAGACGCTCAGTCGTCGTCCTAGTGAGTATCAGAAACTATTTTAGTATCGAAAACAAATAGCCTGTAACGACCCGTTCCGTTCAAGCGGACAACCGATTCAAACGGCGCAAGTGCAACGACCCGACCTGCTTTGCTCAGCGAGATGACTCATTTGAGGTAAAGGATTTTCAGACTTGGCCCTTCAGGAGTTCCGACTTAGACTTTCAAAGGCTCGCTCGGAGTATCGCTTGACCGAGGCGAATCATCGCTAAGGTGGGTGGCTACGATGAACTTGTCTTTGCTTAGCTAGCACACTTAAAATATGGAATATACATGCTAGTCGCTAGGTGAATCACCCCTTGCATGCTAATAAAGAATCCAACGCATCTAGCTAAGGGAATAATTCCAACTTGTATTGCTTGTGTTAGAACATGAAAATAAAACTTTGCTTATAAATGGACCCTTGCATGCTACCTTTGCCTTGTGCAACTAGACCCCGCTATGCCTCGAGTAGATCGTTATATACTCTCTGTAGTGCACTGTTCACTTGTTTACACTGCACATCCCTAGATTATGTCGTTCGATATGTCCCTTTACGGTTCCACTCCTCGCTTTACTCTTAGGCCCGTGCTAACGTGAATGCTTATGTTCAATATAAATGCATGCTTGCCTGCTTATATGTTAACTTGTACTTGTTATCTCGTTTCAATGCTTGTCACATAATTGCATGCCACAATCAAGTAAACACTATCTTGCCTTGCATTCATCCAAACCACCAGAAGACTATCTAATAGTCATTCCGTACAAGTATGAACCTGAAAGCATCCGGGACCGTTAGGTCGCCAAGGCATCTCCGAAGCAGGGGATTGCACCATGTCAAGTTTAACTCTGAACGAGAATCATGTCAATATCACAGCTAGTGGAGCATACTCGTTCTGAACAAGAATCAAGAATTAACATGTCATGAATCCCGTAAATCTGAGACCCAAGACTTGCATGTCATGGACAAATTATGCATAAGGGGGATTTTTGAATCGTATTCCGCGGACGGTCTCGGGACACTGGGACATCCGGTCTAGACGGACTCCATGTTGTTCTCTCCTTTGTTTATGGGAATGATGCGCAATGCCCATATTATTTTACGCTATGCCCCATTCCTTTTGAAAAGGCAGTCTCTACCTATTCGACGGAATGGCCTGCGATGTCCTGTTTCTTTGCGTTACACCCATTCCGCTAGTGAGACATCGTCCATTATGGCTATGCTAGTGACTCTTTCATATAGATAAGTCATCCTTGCTTAGCGACAACCCGCGTGAGAGTCATTGCATCGCATCTAGTAAGCTGAAACACCTGAACGATATGAGTATAAGACATCTATACATAAATTGAACAACCTGAGCAATCCATTGAACACTTGAACATCCTTTGTAACATGCCTGAAAAATCTGTATAACTCGTGCCTCCGAAATAGCACCTCGCACATGACACTTTGCTTGCTTATGCTATTGTCTCTGGATTTCATTATATATGCTCGTGTTTGATCTAACTTGGTTGCCTTGGACAGGAAAGAACAAATGGTAAGTTGGTAAGTCTCACAGTGTTCCTTTATATCGTACGGTGCACTGCCACACGAGTTAGGCTTTACATCATTGCCATAAAACTGATCCTAAGGAAAGACTAAAAATATAACTTAATAGATGGTGCACGAAACCCTTATAACGTGTTTGGATTTGTCGAGCGGGCGAGAAGCCTCTCCACCAATGCATTCATGTACTGATAACCCACCAGTTTGCTTGCAGGGTGCGAAAAAATTTCGTTCGGTGCGGATGCCCTCTTCGTGCGTGCTATGGTGCGGAGTTCACTCTGGAGTCTTGGAGCGTTGCGTCCGGAATTGAAGCACATATACATGACATAATGTTGGAATATCGCCTATGTATCATTCCTCAAATGTATCCACTTGGCACGCTTTTACTGTTCAGAGAGAGAGAGAGAGAGAGAGAGAGAGAGAGAGAGAGAGAGAAGCTTGAGCGACTTGTAATCTCGGCCTAGCGCCGCTTGTAACACTTGTTCAATATCAATAAAGAGCTTGTTTTACTTCTATACTTGTGTTATTCAATGCTTCCGCTATTGACGACTCTGTGAACTTGTTATCAATCGCCTGTGCGTTTCTTATTCTGCTGCACTCGGACTGTCTGTGCGACTCTGTGGCTTAGACCTCTTACCGCCTGTTCGGATCATGGCCTTGCACGGGTGCGGCTTATGCTCGTGCGACATCACGTCCAGATGGGGAACGATCGTCCCGCGGGAGCGCTGGCGCGATGATTCGAGCCTAGCGGGGACGACCGATTACCTGCGAGAGATCGGGACGTGACATAGCCGACGCTAGTGTGTCATCAAGTAGACGCCAGATGTGCTGTTTATCCGTCGCTAACCAGTCATTTCATCCAGTAGAGAGTTGGCCGCTAGTGCGTCGCTAAACTGACGTCAAACTATAGTTCGTTGCTAGTTTGACAACAAATCGTCGCTACGTCGTGCGTCGTCACGTTGTCGAATGTTCGACTGCTTGGCGACAAAAGCATGATAGCGACATGCCGACCACCGACGTCCATAATTTGTCCTATATTTGTCGTCATGTCATCGTTATTGTTTTTTAGCGACAACTCGACGACGGATCCATCCATCGCTAAAGTCTTATATTTTGTAGTGTGATAGTAAAAAAATTGTTAAATTTTTTTAGAAGTATCAAAATTACAAAATTACTAATAGATCACATGGATCTTACATGAGGGATTGACTACTATAGAACTAAAACAAGCACTGGAGTTCAATAGCAGAGACTAACCTAACATGAAGATGATGTATAAAGAGAGGTAGGACAGGAAGCAGTAAATTGTGAGACCACTACATGGCCTGATCCTTGTGCTATTTGGGCTGCGCCGAGTACAGTACTGCAATTGAAAATTTGAAAGGCAAAATAAAATTATTTTGTAATAAGCTCCTCCTGTAGCGCTACTACTCATCATCCTCATTAAATTTAATACCATCAGAATTGAGATGGACTCTGGGACATAAGAATACTACCTAGAATAATTGGCAAAATTTTATCGAGATTAACATTTTATGTTATAAAATGGTCATGTCATAAAATCTATAATGATCAATTGGTAGATTGATACATCTAGATTTCGCTTCTACGAGTATCAATAGTAGATGAAACTCAAAATGCAGCTTGAATCCAAATTTGTAATAAAAAAATATAGAATTGATTGAATTTGTACGGGAATAATAAAAAATAAATCTTGATACCCAAATGAGATAAATGGATATAGATCCATGTGTCATCCTTCTTTATTTAAAAATATTTGTACTCTTATAATGAGATTTAAAAACGGTTCAAAATTGAACCGTCTAAGCCGTATGTAAATATTCCACTAACTAATTTTTTTTAAATAACTAATTATTTAACTATCTAATATGATCTAGTTACAATTAAATGATTCTAACTCAAGTGGTTAAGATGAGAGCTATTTTTCTTGGTTGCTCGAGTTCAATTCCTTAGAACTATCTTATTTATAATAAATTTCATATTAATTTTTTTTTAATAATTTTTTTACACACGTGCAATGTACGTACACGTTATATATATATATATATATATATATATATATATATATATATATATAAAATTTAGAAATTAAAACTATAAATTGAATCTTACTATTATACAAAATTAGTTTCTACATTATGAATATAAAAATTTCGAGGTCCAAACTACAGATTCTATGACTAGAATGAAATTGAATCTTCCTATTTTACAAAAAGAACTACACAGTGAATATAGAATCTAAAAAAATATAATGAGTCTAACTATTGATCTAAATAAAAGTACATTTACTATTGTTGAGAACGTAGAAAAGAGAGGAAAAAAAAGAAGAAGAAGGAGAGAGAGAGAGAGAGAGAGAGAGAGAAGTGCTAGGCGTGCAAGAAGAATAAAGCGGATGGATGGGCTGATGATGACTTTGCATAGAGAATTCCTACGCATATAAAGTAGCAATGGTGATTATAGCTAAATCATTATGTCCTTATTGGTGATGTTTCTAACTATAAACACAATGATGGCTACTAAACATAAAAAGGAACCACCGAAGGTTTTGTCCGCTTTATTATTTGTGAACATATATATACACACTAGGGGAGAGCGAAGTCTTAAAGAGAGGGTTAACCTAAAAAAAAAAAAAAATTAACTTAACCCAATTTTATTATCCACTTCTGACATTATTTTTATAATGTATAAATTTTTTCACTTTTGACGAAAACTGTCTTTTTATAACGGTCAACTCGTTTGACTCATTTTTTTGGACGAAAATATCAATGTCTTCTTCTCTCTCCTTACTGCAGGTCCCCGCCCCCTCCCTCTAAGCTACCGCCCTCCCTCTTCGCCGGAGGTCTCGTTTTCCCTCTTTCCATTGCTCGCAACTCCTCTCCCCACTCCTCGCCACCGCCTTCGTCTTCGTCGCTAGTAATCCCTCCCCCCGTCCTCGCCACCGTCCTCCTCTCCCACCCCACTACTGCCTCCCTCCCCGCCGCTCGCCCCCGCTCGTCCTCCTCCTCCGCTCCCCCACAACAACAACATCAATAGCAGCGACGAGCAGTACAGCGACGCACTCAAGCAGCAGCGAACGACGCAGCGGTACGTGCGAGCAGCAGCAGCTGGTGTTGGCTGGGGGGTCGGAGGTAGAGAAGGGTCGGTGGCGGGGAGGGGTGGGGGAGAGCGAGAGGGGGAGAGCGGTGGCGGCGCCAGTCTGTCCCCGGAGGAGGGGATGAGACAAAAGAGGAAGAAAAAATAAGGTATATTTTGGTCAAAAAATTTGGTCAAAGCAACTGACAGTCATTATTGGACGAATTCTGTCAAAAATAAAAAAACTTATCCATTATAGAAACTAGTATATACGCACGTGCGTTGCACGTATTTCATATTACTTGAAAAAAAATAGTTTATTAAAAGAGCAACCAACAATTTCTTAATTTTATTATAGGTGAAAATATAATGGCCATGAGCATGAAAGTTGGAAGAAATTAAATGACGAAAATATAAAAGATTTCTCTTATCTCTTGGGTTCATGTGCCTACTTTGCATGCATGCTTTATTAACTTTTGTTTTATTCTCCAAACTACTTACTTTGCATGCATGCATATCTTTGTTTTATTAACTATCATTTTTCAAGTTGTCTCATGCATGCATACATACATTTAATACGTATTTAATTACTGTTTTTAATGAAGGGTATATTTGGAACGAAAAACTTTCACGATGAAGCCTAGTTTTGACATTATATAGTAGAATAGATAATGTGAAGTACACTTTTAATATAAATAAATAAAATTAAGTGTTCAGTCAAAATTTTTATAAAAAAAAAAATAAAAAAAAAATAACAGAGCAGCATCAACCTGCCTCTCCTCCCATTTCGAATGAAAGAAAGAAAATGAAAGATGAGCAATCTCTACATGATCCATTTTCTCGTCACATGGGAAAGTGTGCTCTTTGTATCACATGGTCTTCAATTGAACTCACTACACAAAGTGGCCTTCTACTTTTCTGCTATATGCACTACTGTTTTTTTTTTTTTTTTTTTTCCTTCTTTTTTCTTTATGAGGTTTAGGAGTAAATGCATGGCTCACTTTGTCTAGTGCTCCGTTTCGACACAAGAGTTGGAAATTGTGAAAGAAATAAAAGCAAAAAACTATTCTCCTTCGCGACGAATCGATATTCGTTCGTACCAAACACAATGGTAAATTTATACAGAAAAATAAAAATCATATAATTCAAGACAAAGATATAAAATTAAAAAAAAAAATTTAAGTGGTAAAAGAACCACGGGAAGAACGAGATCACTTCGCACTAAATAAGAATTATAAGACTTTACAAGATCGCTACAACTTTGTAATCCCAACTATCAGAGAAAGTACACAAAGAGAACACAATTTTTCAGATATTGTATACGAATTAAGAAGATCTGAGAAACCTAATTTCTCTCTCTCCTTCAATCTATCTATTTTCTTTTTCTTTCTTTCTTTCTTTCTTTCTTTCAACCTATTGGTGGCTATCCAATATCTTTTCTTGAGCACAATTTAATTCACTAGACAAGAAACCATAGACCCCTTTATATATATATATATATATATATATATATATATATATATATATATATATATATATATATATATATATATATATATATTGTAACGATCCGTTCCGCTCAAACGGACAGCCGATTCAAACGGAGCAAGTGCAACGACCCGACCCGCTGTGCTCTGCGAGATGACTCATTTGAGGCAAAGAATTTTCGGACTTGTCCCTTTAGGATTTCAAACTTAGACTTTCAAAGGCTTGCTCGGAGTATCATTCGACCGAGGCGAATCATCGCTAAGGTGGGTGGGTACGATGAACTTGTCTTTGCTTAGCCAGCACACTTAAAATATGGACGATACATGCTAGTCGCTAGGTTAATCACCCCCTGCATGCTAATAAAGAATACAATGCACCTAGCGAAGGAAATAATCCCAACTTGTATTGCTTGTATTAGAACATGAAAATAAAACTTTGCTTATAAATGGACCATCGCATGCTACCTTTGCCTTGTGCAAGTAGACCCCGCTATGCCTCGAGTAGATCGTTGTTGACTCTCCGTAGTGCACTGCTTCACTTGCTTACACTGCACGCCCATAGACTATGTCGGTCGATATGTCCCTGTACGGATTCACTCCCCGCACTACCCCTTGTACCGTGCCAATGTGAAATGCTTATGTTTCATATAAAATACATGCTTTCTTGCTTACATTGTAGTTTATACTCGTTGCCTCATTTCAATGCTTGCCACATGAATCTATGTCACAATCAAGTAACGCTATCCATGTCATGCATTCATCTAGCTCTCCCCGGAAGACTATCTAATAGTCGTTTCGTGCAAGTATGAACCTGAAAGTATCCGGTACCGTTAGGTTGCCAAGGCAGTTCCCGAACCAGGAGATTTGTACCATGTCAATAAACTAAGAATCATAGCTCGTTGAGCATACTCATTCTGAACAAGAATCCATGAATCAAGAATCCATGAATCAAGAATCAAGAATCCAAGAATCAACATGTCATGTCATAAATCCCGTGAAATTGAAATCCTAGACTTGCATGGTCACGGACAACTCGTGCACGAGGTAATAACATGGATTCCTCGGACGACCATCGGGGCACCGGGATCGTACTGTCCTAGGAGGAATATGGGTATTGCGTGACCAAATCGGTAGGATTCTCTCCGGTTTGGGGCGATACAATATATTCAGTGGACGAGCCCTTGGTAGTGCATCCTACACTTGGATAACCCGTCTGACTCCATGATCTATGGTAGTCTCTCCATGTTTGGTCGGAATAATGAATAACGTCCAATAACTCTTTTGTTATACCTCATCTCCGTCCGAGACTATGCATCATTCTTTATGGCTAAGCCAATGACCTCATGTTCATATAGATAAGTCATCCTCGCTTAGCGGCAATCCGCGTGCGAGTCATTGTATCGCATCCAATAATCTAAAACACCTGAACGATATGAGTATAAGACATTTATACATAAATTGAACAACTTGAGCAATCCATTGAACACTTGAACATCCTTTGCAACATGCCTGTATAATCTGTATAACTCATGCAACCGAAACGGGAGCTCGTTCACGACACTTGATTTTGCTTATGTTATTGCCCTGGATTTTATTATATATGCCTGTGCTTGATTTAACTTGGTTTGCCTTGGACAGGGAAGGACGGATGGTAAGTTGGTAAGTATCGCCGTGTTACTCATATATCGCACGACGCACTGCCACACAAATTAGGCTATTCATCATTGCCATAAAACTGATCCTAAGGCAAGACTTGAAAGATAACTTAATAGATGGTGCATGGAACCTATATAACATGTTTGGATTTGTCGAGCGGGCGATAAGCCTCCCACCAGTGCATTCATGTACTGATAACCCACCAAATTGCTTACAGGTTGCGGGAGAACCTCGTTCGGTGCAGATGCCTCCTTCTTGCGTGCTAATGTGTGGAGTTCACTCTGGAGCCTTGGAGCGTTGCGTTCGATATTGAAGCACATATACAAGACATAATATTGAAATATCGTCTATGTATCATTCACAAATATAGCCACTTGGCACACTTTTACTGTTTCGAGAGAGAGAGAGGCTAGAGCAATTTATAATCTTGGCCTAGTACTGCCTGTAACACTTGTTCAATATCAATAAATAGCTTATTTTACTTATATACTTGTGTTATTCAATGCCTCCGCTACTGGCGCCTCTGTGAACTTGTTACCAATCGCCTGTGCATTTCTTATTCCGTTGCACTCGGACTATCTGTGTGACTCTGTGACTTAGACATCTTATCACCTGTTCGGATCATGGCCTTGCATGGACGCGGCTTACGCTCATGCGGTATCACGTCCATATGGAAAAGATCGTCCCGCGGGAGTGCATGCGCGATAATTTGCACCAAGCTGGGATGACTGATTACCTGCGGAAGATTGGGACATGACATATATAGCATGTCATGTGTCCATACATAGAAATCCAATCGTATGTATTTATGACATATATTTTCATATTTAGTTTAGTGTCCCGCTCCCCATTCGAGGATATTGTGTTGGAAATCCTATCAGTATCGATTGATCGGGCCAGATTGAATTAAGATAATTTCTCTCTTTGGATTGACTTCTTCAAAATCGGATCCCAAATATAGTAGATCGTGTATTGAGAAAGAACTTTATATATGAGTCACTTTCTTAAGTATATTTTTTACTGTTCATTTTCGCTGCCGTTTTTGCTGTTGATTTTTTTAATGCATTTTTGTGAATATTTTTGATGGATTTCATTGCTTACTTTCATTGATTTACGCATTCATATCAAATTCTGTGAGAAAGAGAAGAGAAGAGTATTGATTCTCTATTGGTACAAATAAAGGTGACCGTGTAGGTGAAGTGTAACTACCACTTTCCACCATAGGAGTATTTTAGTAATTTTGCATGTTGTTAAATTTTTTATATATTATTTTATATTAGTGATTGCCTATAATTATATTAGTGTTAGTTAGTCAGTAGCCAATTAAAATTTGTAAGTGTTAGTTAGTGCTAATTATTGTTAGTCATGACTTTAGTAATTAAAATTAATTAAGTTTAGTTGTCATGAAGAGAATATTGCTCTTAGTTGTAGAGATTCCTTCCTTTAGTTAATTAGATTCCATTTATGACAAATAGAGAGGGACAAATTTGATATTTTGGTACTACCAAACCTTACTATAAGAGATAAGTTCAATTTATGGCTCATCCATTCATTTTATTTTACTCATTAGCCTTATTTTTCTCAAAGCTTCTTCTTTCCCAAGCAAATCCAATTCCATACCAATTCCACTCAATCTACTTTAAATTTTACTTATTCTCACCATCATGAAGGCCTAGAGCATCGAAGAGCACAAGGATATCCACAGGAGAGAAGCTTACAAGAAGATCATGTCCGACTCATCCCTTCCGTGTCCAAATTCAGAATTTTTCAAAGAGGCTACCAAAATACTAGGTAATTCTCTCAATTTTATCAAATTCATGGTTAGGAACATCCCTTGGTCATGTAGGAACCTTTCCATGGTTAGATTTGACTTTCCAATGGTAGATCTAGGCACTAGAAGCCCTTAATCTGTTAGATCTAAGTTGGTGTCATAATTTTGGGGCTCAATTTAGAAAAAAATCTCAATTGTATCCATTAGGTGTGTGTATTGTGTCATAATGAGGACTATTGATGTTTATTTGATGGTATGATGGTGTTCTTGTGTCCAAATTGGACATGTAGAGTCCGTATCATGATACGTACAGGTGGAATTGGTAAATTGGGGGTATACATGTGTTCTTTTGTCCAAAATAGCCCAAATTTGTTATAGTATTCAGTCTCGTTTTTAGTATCCATAACAACTTAGAAATGCTATAACTCCTAACTTAGGACTCTGATTAATCTTCTATTTTTTAAAAGAACCGTGTCGAAGTTAGCTTTCCAAATATATTAATTAATAGGCCAAATTTGTTTTAAAACTTTATGTAAAATTATTTGAGTGTCATGTGTCCGAAAGACGAACACATTTCGATATTTTTGCGATTTCTGGAGCTTTCAGACACAAAAATATGACCCGTTTGAAATTTTATAAAGCTAATACGAAGGGCTACGACATACTTTCACCCTAGAATTTATTGAATAGGTATAATAGGTGCAGTATTGGTTACAAATAGAGAACTGCCTATACGACATAGGCATTTTGTGTATCCTATGAGACTAGGTAGTATGGATATCAAGTGAGTGTATGGTATCATAGGTTTCCAAGCATACATATATATATATAAGTGTTAGGTAATAGGTGTTAGTTAGTGTGCGTGTTAGTGTTGATACAAGTGGTTATCAAGTGAGCCAAGTATAGGTAAGTTACGTGTCAAGGTATTAGAGTTTAGGGTAAGGTACTAGTGTGATACTTGGGTACCATGAGGATATTTGTATCATGACTTTTAAGTATCATGAGTGAGAGTAAGTGAGTTTGGGACTTGAGTAAGGTATCCTATTTGGTATCAAATAATAGTATTAGAGTTAGTTGGTAAGTATTTAGGAGGATAAGGTATCGGTCAAGATACTAAGATATTGAGTATTAGAAGTAGATATGGGTAATATTAAGATATCAAGTGCCAAGAGTAGGGTGAGTATCTTGGATGTAAGGTAAGTGTAGGTTATGGTCATGGGTTAGTATCTTGAGGGTTGGTATCATATGATACCATGTACAAACAAGTGTGATATGTATAGGGTAAATTAGAGTGTGGTATCCTAGGATGTATCAAGTTATTTAGAATATCAAGATACTAAAATATTAGAACTAGTATAATATAATTCTATGATACTAAGGTAAGGTTGTGATATTGGGTATTGGATTAAGATACCATGGTAAGGGTAGTGTCTAGCTTGGGTAATGGGTTAGGTACCAAGGTATGAGTTAAGGTATTAGGTATTGGTTAAGGTAATGGTATTAGCTAAGGTATTAGTCTAGAAACTAGGATACAAGATAATATATTAAGGTATTGGTTAAGGTAATGAGGTAATACAAATGTAATAGCTAGGTAATGAGGTAATACTAAGGTATTAGCTAGGTATTAAGTGTTAGACTAATTTATTGTATATATTAGTATATCTATATAGTATATATGATATTATTATATCATAGCTAACTAGTATGACTTAAAAATCTTGTTTACCCAAGGTATTGACCCTAGAACTAAGGTATTGACTAATAGTTAAGGTATTTGAGATACGGACAAAGGTGTAATGATCCGTTTCGCTCAAGCAGAGAGCCGATTCAAATGACGCTAGTACATCGAACCGAACCACTTTGCTCAGCCAGAAGACTTGCTTGAGACAAATAATTTCAGACTTGGTCCTTCAGGAGTTTAGACTTAGACTTTCACAGGCTCGCTCGGAGTATCCCACGACCAAGGCGAATCATCGCTAAGGTCAGTGGCTACGATGAACCTGTCTTTGCTTATCCTGCACACTTAAAAATATGAACGATACATGCTAGTCGCTAGGTGAATCACCCTTGCATGCTAATAAAGAATACAATGCACCTAGCTAAGGAAATAATTCCATCATATATCGCTTGTGTTAGAACATAAAAATGAAAATTGGCTTATAATTGGACCCTCGCATGCTACCTTAGCTTCATGCTAGTAGAATCCGCTAATACTTAGAGTAGATCATTACATGCTCAGCGAGAAGACTTTACACTGCTCGTCCCATAGATTATGTCACCCGATATGCCCCTGTACGATTTTATTCCTCGCACTACCCCCTAGATCCGTGCTAACGTAAATGCTTATGTTCTAAGGTAGACTATACAGTCTATTTTTTTATGCTTATGTTTCCAACAAATATAATGCTTGCCTGCTTATATTGTAACTTGTACTCGTTTGCCTCGTTTCAATGCTTGTCACATAATTTTATGCCATGATCCTGTAACACTATCAATATCGTAAATACATCTAGTTAGCCAGAAGTGTTATAACCCACACCCAGAATAAGGGCACAAGTAGTAAAATACGCCCAGCTTATACCGCAGCATCGGCGGTAGAACGCTGTCTGGGTCAACCATACAATCTAAATATCTCATACAATATATATATATGATACCTGTCAATGTCATCTCAACTCCAGTTGAGAAATAATATGGTATATGAATGATACTCAATCACAATGTTACACTAAGGAAGATAAAGCACGAAATGGAATAAGGAAGATGAAATAGGAATCACGATACAATCACAAGACCACAAAAATATATATACATGTCCAAAAGTCTCAATAAAAGTCTAAAAAATAAGTCTAAGCCTCCTCAGCATCTGGTATTAGGTCCTCATGCTCTAAAGGGGTATCCTCTAATGATATGCCGTCGTGCGGTCCGTAGTAGGTGGTACACTGATCCAAAAGCCAATCATCTGAAGAATATATCCAGTCAGGATTGGAGCGAAGTACATACCTCTGAAAGAAGTTCCAAATACATAATCGAGCATATATAACAGATAATAGAAAAGAATACAAGATAACTAACCATAAGAATGGAATGAACTAGAGTGAACAAGTAATATATCGGAATAAAGAACATGCAATAGAGAATCACTGTAAGTAAAGAATAAGATAACTAGTTAATGTTCCTTGGAGTACAAGTTTATTATGTGATCAATTTGGGTTGAACACGAATATAATATGGTAACTTTATTACATGTGTGATATGTAATCGATATGTACACGAATACACTGGCTTAATCACATAACCAACTCCTACTCCCCCATTCCCAACCAATACTTATGGATCCAATTACGATACGTTACGAACACTAATATAGGCACACTGAACACGAGCAGTGTGTGAATACTAAGTACACTAAAATTAATATTCGATACACACGTTAAAATACATGTGAAGGAGTACTCGCTGAACACGGTAAGGAATAATCTCCTGACAGGATCCATATAGTACCGGTCCGTGTAACCACTGTGTCAAAATCAAGTATACAGTTATAGAACATGCGATATATACACTATCATAAAACAAAAACTAACAAAGAGATATACTCGCCTCTGGTCCTGAGCAAAGGTCTCTCGATGCCCAAGTTGGTGTCACACACTCCTATTTAAGAAATATTAAGTTAATTGGTGTAAACGAGAAAAAATAGTTAAATGATGCACTAATATGCTTCTAGGCCAATACTAGATCCATACTAAGTTTATTAGGCTCGTAGGGGTCACTAACTAATTCATACTAGTTTGTAATAGCTTAACAAGGTCATAGCCTAGGTGTATAAGTCCAAACTAAACTAACCTTAATTTTGTGCTAACAACTATCAACTGAGCTGCTCTAATACCAACTGTTAACTTCTATAGCTGATACTTAACGACTAGCAACTAACTACTAACATCAACTGGTATATATATATATATATATATATATATATAAAACTAAATAATATACTAATTATTATGTCCATATAGATACTGACAGGCTTATTAACTGAGAACCTAATAACTCATATGCCTAACTTAACTAACACCAAATAAAACCAACAGGTACCAATAATCAGCTGCCACTAACATTAACATAAAGAATTGCACCTACTGCTACCACCCAAACAACTAACTGATACATAATTCTCACCAACTGGTACTTATAAGACCAACTACTAACTTAACTCTATCTAACCTGGTATACTAACTACTATACTACTAATCTCTAATTGGTATTGCTGTGCTACTGGTGAACTAAATGGGCTGATACTTCATTGATGTATCAGGTCTGATACATGGATGGTGTATGGGTAAATGCCTAAACTCCTCAACTGACTGTGCAAAATATTCCATTCCTAATTGAATACATAGTCTGAACACCTCTTCACTTCACAATCAATACACACTCATACTATCACTGTCCACCTATAAGCTTAAGCTCATGCGGTTCACTTGATTATCAAGTATCGATTGATACTAATAGTGGTACTCATATATTTGTAATGCACATGGTCTAAACCAAATGCACATAGTCTATATACATCTTGTTCACTACAACATGTTGTTGCTGTGTACACTCTAACCCCAAAACAGATATCCAAAAGCCCCCACCAACTCGAGTCCTCACTTACCCGCAGATACATCTGTTATACACTAGTCTTAACTGTATACCAAGACACAGTACACTCCTCGATCAAAACCCAATCTCCGAGCTCCCTCATACTACTCCCCATACCTGCATTCAATTGGATACCCAAAACTGATACTACTACGGCCATATCTCCCTTCCTCTTACCATCACATAGTCACTAGAGACCAACACCAACACCACTACAATGTATGCATTCCCAGGCGCTGTCACAGTGCTCGAGCACTGTGCAGTCCTAAACAATGCATCAATATATATATATATATATATATATATATATATATATATATATATATATATATATCCAGTCTGAAATGAACCCTTGCCCAGCATCATATATTGATATAAATAATCTACATATGAAAGAGACATTAAATCAAATACTAGGGGTGCACTTATGAACTTCTCTATGACACTCACTCAAGCTAATGTCCCAATTCACCAAATCTCCATTACTACTATTCCCACAAGTCCAATATATAATATAAATACTAATGCAATAAATTACAATGAGAAATGAGAAACAATATCACAAAGACACAAAATAGAGCTCCGTATCATATGGTATCGTACCGTATCGTGATACGGCATACTCGTATCCAATTATGGATACATGGCTAGTATCCCAACCCCGATCTAAGTCCAATATATACCAAATTAGTGTCATGACACACAATTGATGTGTCAATCTCACAATTCTCGCAAAATACACATAAATTACCATATAGAATTTATAATACATAACCAATTGATCTAGAACTTGTTCCTATAGGTAACCCTATGCCATTGAGGTGTTCCTAAGAGTCAAATACATGATTTGAAAGCTATAATGAGAAGAAATTTAGAATTTACCTATTGGAAGATGGATTTTAATTAAAAGAGCTCAGTGACACGATACATACATGATCTCTCCACCAAAGCTTCTCCTCCTTGTGCTCCTTTCTTTTACAAGCTCCAAAGCTCTTCTAATGGTGGAAATGAGAAAGAATAAAGGAATTTGGTGTTGAATTAGTGGAGGAAAAGAAGTGAATTAGGGGTCTAATAAAATTGGGGATCTAAAATAGAAGTAAATAAAGAGGAGAGAGAGAGAGAGAGAGAGAGAGAGAGAGAGAGAGAGAGAGCCTCTCTATAGGCCATCCAGGTTTCCCCCCTCTCCAAGCTCCATCAAATGTCCAATTAGCCCTCCACTAGTGTCATGTAGGTTCTAATTAGGAAGGAATAATTTAGGAAGTCTTCTAACTCATACAAATTAACTCTAATCCTCCTAATTAGCTAAAGGGAATGAGTTTCAATGAGCCTAGTCCACGTTCGGCTCAAATAATATCATGACAAATCTAAATGGGCTTACAAGTATCAAGTCTAACTATTGGACTAGCCTCCTAACTATAAATAAATAATACAAGTCATAATAATTATATAATATACTAATAATTAAATAATTAATACAAGTATCAATTAAATATTTATAGCACACTAATATTAATATTTATTCCTAAAATTAAATATCCTTGCCAAATTATTAAACTAACCCTAGTTGGAAAAGTGAGGGTGACAATCCTACCCACCTTAGAAAAATTTTGTCCTCAAAATTTAAGGAAGAAACTGTCTACAAAACAATTACAGCAAGCAAGAAAGAATTATACCTCACGACTCAAACATATAAGGATATCGCTCACGCATCTCGACCTTTCGCTCCCAGGTAGACTTCCTTGGCGAGTGATGCCTCTACACGATGCATACCAAAGGAATCATCTGATTCCACAGCACCTTCTCCCTGTGATCTAGAATCTCCAAGGGCTGCTCTGGGTGGCTGAGAGTCGGACCAATCTCGATCTCCGAGTGATCCAATATATGGCTAGGATCTGCCATATACTGTCTCACTATGATACTTGAAATATATTATGTACTCCCTCTAGTGCATGCGGCAAGTCTAGTCTGTAGGCCACTGCGCCGACTCTTTCAAGAACACCGAAGGGTCCGATGTACCATGGACTAATCTTTCCGCCTCCACTAAAGCGAATTGTACCCCATATCGGAGAAATTCTCAAGAATACCATATCGCCAACCTAGCACAAAATACAGCCTTAGCACTCTAACCACAATAAAGCAATCACAAGCAAAACAAAACCTATACCTCAAACTCCAATAGTCTCCGGTGGCTATCGGCCCAATGCCGCTGTCTGTCCTGCGCCCCCCGAAGTCTATCCCTGATGAGCTTCACCTTCTCAGTTGCATCTACGACCATATCTGTCCCAATAAATCTCGCTCACAAACATCGTCCCATGACAACGGAGTGCGGCATCTCCGTCCATACAATACCTCAAATGGTGATATCTCGATACTGACCTGGTAGCTGTTGTTATAAGCAAACTTTACCAGATGAAGGTGATCCTCCCAAGGGCCTCCAAAATCTAAAATACTTGTGCGTAGCATATCCTCCAGAGTCGGAATAGTCCTCTCTGACTGCATGTCTGTCTGAGGGTGATATGCGATACTAAACTTGATATGGGTGCCCAAGATAGCCTACAAACTCCTCCAAAAGTGGGATATGAAGCGACTATCCCGATCCTAGACTATGCTCACAGGAACTCTATGCAATCTGACTATCTGCCGTACATACATCTTCGCAAGTTTCTCTATAGATGTACCCACTTTAAATGGCAAAAAGTGGGCTAATTTGGTCAACCTGTTACGATGACCCAAATCACGTCTTTGCCTCCTAGAGAATACGAAAGCCCCAAAATAAAGTCCATCATCACATGCTCCCACTTTCACTCTGGAATGGGTAAAGGCTGAAGCAATCCACCTGGTCTCTGTCTCTCTGCCTTTACCTACTGGCATACCAAGTATATGGATACGAAGCTCACCACCTCCTACTTCATACCATACCACCAAATGTGCTCTCTCATGTCTCTATACTTCTTGTTGGCACCCGGATGCATAGAGTACTGAGATCGATGTGCCTCCTGAAGTACCTTCTCACGCAACCCTCCACTCGATACACACAACCTGGTACCGTGCCGCAATCATCCATCTTCCGCAATAGTGAAGTCCTCTGTTAATCCCCTTCGGACCTTCGCTCTGATACTCCTCAAAGACTCATCCTCTTACTTTATGGCTCTAATCCAATCCATCAACTCTGACTGTACCTGAAGTCCCCAAATCTGTACCGCAACTCCGGGAACTAACACCTCGATACCTAAGCTATCAAGATCTGCCAATAAGTTCCTATTCTTCATCAAATATATAGCCACTGGATACCTATTCAAGGCATCCGCGGCTACGTTGGCCTTTCCTAGATGATACTGCAATGAGATATCAAAGTCCTTCATCAGCTCCAACCACCGTCTCTGCCTCATGTTGAGCTCTTTTTGTGTAAACATATATTTTAAGCTTTTATGGTCTGTAAAGATCTCCACACGCTCTCCGTACAAGTAGTATTTTCACAGTTTTAGAGCAAAGATGACTGCTGCCAACTCTAAGTCATGGGTAGGATAATTTTTTTCATGATGGCGTAATTGCCTGGAAATATAGGCAATTATCTTTCCGTTATGCTGTAAGACACATCCCAAACCCTTACCCGAAGTATCACTACATATGAAAAATCCTCCTGTCCCTGATAGCAACGTCAATACTGGGGCTATAGTCAACCTCTTTTTCAGCTCCTCAAATGTGGCCTGACACTCCTCTGTCCAGACAAAATCTACGTCCTTCCTGGTCAATCTAGTAATCGGCTCTGCAATCTTGGAAAAATTCTGAACAAATCTCCGATAATAGCCTGCCAATCCAAGAAAGTTCTTGATCTCCGCCACTGAACTCGGGTAGACCATGACTCGACTGCTGATATCTATTTTGGGTCCACTGAGATCCCATCTCCTGTCACAATATGTCCGAGGAATTCAACCTTGTCAAGAAAGAATTCACACTTCGAAAGCTTGCCATACAGCTTCTCCTTCCTGAGGGTTTCCAGATCTATCCTTAGGTGCTTCTCATGCTCCTCTGGGGTCTTCGAATATATCAAAATATTATCAATATATACCATGATAAACGATCCAGGTACTGATAAAACACCTTATTCATCAGGTTCATAAATACCGTCGGGGCATTGGTCAACCCAAACGGCATCACTAAGAACTCGAACTACCCATACCGAGTCCTGAAAGCTGTATTCGGATTGTCTTCCTTCTTTACTTTTACCTGGTGGTACCCCGACCTCAAGTCTATCTTTGAAAATACCTTAGCTCTGCTCAACTGATCAAATAAATTATCAATCCACGGTAATGGATATTTATTCTTGATAGTGAGGTTATTAAGATCCCTGTAGTCGATACACATACGTACCAACCCATCCTTCTTTGGTATGAATAATACCAGAGCACCCCACGGTGATAAACTGGATCGAATGAAGCCTTTGTCCTGCAACTCATCCACCTGCTTCTTCAACTCTGCCAGTTTGTTGTTGTTCACTCTATAAACGTGTTGTAAGATTGGCTCTGCGCTTGGCACCAAGTCTATAGAGAACTCCACATCTCGGTATGGTGGCAACCCCGGCAACTCCTCCAGAAAGACGCCCATATACTCTGTAATTAATGAATGTGGCGGCTCCTGCTCTTCCACTATAGCTCCACAAAAGTCTTCGTCGCTCTGCTCTGCTACTCCTCTAACAAAATCAAACTTTGGCTCTCCTGGCACCTGAAACAAAACTATGCCTCTACGATAATCGATATTAGCTTGGTGCCTACTCAACCAATCCATCCCGAGAACAATATCATAGCTCAGAAGTGGCATTACGAGTAGACATACGCTCAACACTCGGCCTCCCAAAGAAACTCTTCGATCCTTACAAACATCACTGACTAGGATAATACTACCCCCAGTCATGATCTTGTAAGTCCTCACCAACGGTTCAGTCATAAGATGATGCTTCAAGGCAAAAGATACAGATACGAAACTATGTGAAGCACCGAAATCAAATAAAGCATGAGCTAAAAAAGAATCAAGATAGACTGAACCTAAAATAATATTACCAACTGGCTCCTCCTCCTGAACGGTCAAGGCGAAAGCTCCCCCCTGTCGCTGGGCACCTCTCTGCTGCTACTGGTACTGAGTGAACTGCTGCTGTTGTGGTGGTAGGGAGGTCCTCTTTGATGTCCCGCTGGTGGTCTCACGGGTGCTCCCTGTGCCTGGTCCCCGTCCTGAGCTAGATGAGATGGAGCTCTAGGACAAGCCCTCAACTGGTGGTCTCCTGATCTACAGAATAAGCACTGGTCCAATCTCATCCTGCACGCATCCCATCCATGTCCCGACTTCTTGTAGAATTAGCAAGAAGTAGCTGGCCTATGGATCTGGTGCATCTAATGTACTGGTGCTCTAGCTGGTACCAGGGTACTGCTGTCTCAGCTGCTGGAAGTGTCTCTGATACTGCTACTGAAAGTGAGGCCACTTCGTTGGACCCGTGCTAGTACTGGATCCTCCTATGTATCTCGGCCTCTTGGAGCCAAGTTCTAGATCATCCTCTTTCCGCTGTGTCTATCTCAGAATCTTCTCAAAATTAGCGATAGGGTCTCCATTTATATGTGATTTGATCTACTTATTCAGGCCCTTCCTGAACTTCCTGGCCTTCCCTCTGGGGTTCTTTCCCTCCACAAAGCAGCCTAATCTTTAATACTCTGCCGTATACTCATCCACCGTTATACCTCCCTGAACGAGGTACTGAAACTGGCTCTCTAGAGATGTTAGAGCCATATCTGGAATTTTTTTTCATTAAAGAGCTTCTTAAAAGCTTCCCTAGTAAGTCCCGACGCTGAGATCCTGGGGTCCGTCTTGAACTAAGTCAATGTGATGTCAAACATCATGCTTTCTGCGGCCTCTACCTGTAATCTCTCTGGAATCTGCGCCAGTCGCAGGTTCCTCTCAATGTCTTCTATCCAAACATCAGCATAAATAATCTCCTCAGTACCTTTAAAGTCCTTCGGCCCCAGCCTATTAAAATATATGATAGTCCCCGACCTCGTCTGCTGTGGGGTGAACTGAGGTGGTGTCATCTGTGGCTGGAATAAGATGACTCTCTCGACTACGGCGAGCATAATCTGATGGATATTCTCAATGCCCTACCTCATAACCTCTGACTGGCGATGTTGTGCCTCAATCATCTGCTGAATGAGCGCAAACATCTGCGTCTGATTGATTACGAGAGGTAGAGGTGGAAGAATCTCTGAGACTGTCGGCGCTGTCCTCTGTACTGGAGGTGGAGCACCCCCAAAAGCTGCTACGAAAGCACCCACCTGGATCGGTGAAGCGGACCTATGAACTGAAGTTGCTGGAACGGTGCATGCTGGTGCTGCCCTCAAAGGTGACAAAGTGACCGACCTCGCTGACACTGCACTTAAGCATTGGGAACGCCTCTTCGGCGACATCCTGAATATATATTGAAACAAGAAATCAAAGTTGAGTAAGATACAATATCATTAATGAAGAACAAATTTATTCAAAGTAAAGCAAGCATTCAATAAATAAGGATAGCAAAATAGATATTTAGAAATATTCCCTAGTTGTGATTGAGTATACTCTCAGCCTATATCCTAAATAATAAAACAGGCTCGTAGCAGTATTCTTGGTGAGCACTACTTCGATATCGCTCTAATTGTGACTCTATACCTGCATGAGCCACCACTAAAAATGTGTCATGATCCGCACCTGGAATAAGGGCACGAGTAGTGAACAACGCCCAGCCTACGCTGCATCATCGACGGTAGAACGATGTCTGGGTCAACTATACAATCTAAATATCTTATACAATATATATATATATATATATATATATATATATATATATATATGGTACCTGTCAATGTCATCTCGACTCCAACGGAGAAACAATATGGTATATGAATGATACTCAATCACAATATCAAACTAAAGATGATAAAGCATGATAGGAATAAGGAAGATAAAATAGGAATAACGATACAATCACAAGACCACAAATATATATATATATATACATGCCCAAAAGTCTTAATAAAAGTCTAAACAATAAGTCTAAGCCTCCTTAGCATCTGGTATTAGGTCCTCCTGCTCTAAAGGAGTATCCACTAATGGTATGCCGTCATGCGACCTATAATTGGTGGGACACTGGTCCATAAGCCAATCATCTAAAAAATATATCCAGTTAGGATTTGAGCAAAGTACATACCTCTGAAAGCAGTTCCAAATACATAATCGAGCATATATAACGGATAATAGAAAAGAATTAAAGATAACTAACCATAAGAATGGAATGAACTAGAGTGAACAGGTAATATACCAGAATTAAGAACCGATAATAGAGAATTACTGTAAGTAAAGAATAAGATAAATAACTAATGTGCCTTGGCGTACAAGTTCATTATGTGATCCGTTTGGGTTGAACACGAATATAATATGGTAACTCGATTACACGTGTGATATATAATCGACATATACATGAATACACTGGCTTGATCACATAACCAACTCCTACTCCCCCATCCCCAACCAATACTTATGGATCCAATCATGACACGTTACGAACACTAATATGGGCACACTGAACACGAGCAGTGTGTGAACACTAAGTACACAAAGTACACTAAAATTAATACCTGATACACACGATAAAATACATGTGAAGGAGTACCCGCTGAACACGGTAAGGGATAACATCTCCTGGCAGGATCCATAAAGTACTGGTCCGTGTAACCATTGTGTCAGTATCAAGTATACAGTTCTAGAACATGTGATATATACACTATCATAAAATAAAAACTAACAGAGAGATGTATACGCCTCTGGTCCAGAGCAAAGGTGTCTCTCGATGCCCAAGCTGGTGTCAAACACTCCTATTTAAGAAATATTAAGTTAATTGGTGTAAACGAGAAAAAAGAGTTAAATGATGCACTAATATGATTCTAGGCCAATACTAGGTCCATACTAAGGTTATTAGGCTCGTAGAGGTCACTAACTAATTAATACTAGTTTGTAATAGCTTAACAAGGTCATAGCCTAGGTGTATAAGTCCAAACTAAACTAACCTTAATTTTTCGCTAACAACTATCAACTGAGTTGCTCTAATACCATCTGTTAACATCTATAGCTGATACTTAGTGACTAGGAACTAACTACTAACATCAACTGGAATATATATATATATATATATATATATATATATATATATATATATATATATATATATATATATATATATATATATATATCACACTAATTACTGCATATATAACTAACTAAATAATACACTAACTATTATGTCCATATAGATACTAACAGTCTTACTAACTGAGAACCTAATAACTCATATGCCTAACTTAACTAACACAAAATAAAACCAACATATACAAAGAATCAGCAGCCACTAACATTAACATAAAGAATTGCACCTACTACTACCACCCAAACAACTAACTGATACATAATTCTCACCAACTGGTACTTACAAGACCAACTACTAACTTAACTCTATCTAACCTGGTATACTAACTACTATACTACTAACCTCTAATTGGTATTGCTGTGCTGCTGGTGAACTAAATGGGCTGATACTTCATTAATGTAACAGGTCTGATACAAGGATGGCGTATGGGTAAATGACTAAACCCCTCAACTGCCTGTGCAAAACAGTCTATTCCTAATTGAATACACAGTCTGAACACCTCTTCACTTCATAATTAATACACACTCATACTATCACTGTCCACCTATAAGCTCAAGCTCATGTAGTTTGCTTGATTATCAAGTATCGACTGATACTAACAGTGGTACTCATATAGTTGTAATACACATGGTCTAAACCAAATGCACACAGTCTATATGCATCCTATTCACTGCAACATGTTGCTGTTGTGTACACTCTAACCCCAAAACAGATATCCAAAAGCCCCCACCAACTCGAGTCATCACTTACATGCAGACACATCTGATACACACCAGTCTTAACTGTGTACCAAGACACAGTGCACTCCTCACTCAAAACCCAATACCCAAGCTCCCTCAGACTACTCCCTATACCTGCATTCAATTGGATACCCAAAACTGATACTACCACTGCCATATCTCCCTTCCTCTCACCATCACATAGTCACTAGAGACCAACACCAACACCACTGCAATGTATGCATTCCCAGGCACTGTCACAGTACTCGAGCATTGTGTAGTCCCAAACAATGCATCAATATATATATCCAGTCTGAAATAAACCCTTCCTCCGCATCATATATTGATATAAGTAATCTACATATGAAAGAGACATTAAATCAAATACTAGGGTTGCACTTATCACTACCAGAATAAGCGGGATTAGCGACATTTTTTAGCGACATCAACGTAAAATGTCGCTAATATTAAATATATTAGCGACTCCAAGTAAAAACGTCGCTATACGTCGATAAATGGCGATATATATCAACGTTTAGCGACTGTAATTTCATTTTTAAAAGATTAGTCACTATAAGTTCAATTAAGATCGCTAAACGTCGCTAATATATTTTATTTAGCGACGTTTAGTGACGTACTTAGCGACGTATCTCTTTTAGACATTTAGCGACGTCATTAGCGACGTCACAGACGTCGCTACGTCATTATTTGTGTCGCTAAAATGTCGCTAAATAACTTTCATTTAGGGTTGATTCCCCCCATTTCCTTCGTTCTCTCCCTCTCCGAAATTTAAAATCCCCTCCATCCGGCTCCTCCTTCCTCCGTCTCCCCTCCTCCCTCCGGCGACTAGCTTCTTCCCTCCTGGCGACCCCCCCTCCGGCCGCGTCCTCCCCCTCCGGCTCGCCTCCTCCCTCCCGACAACCCCCCTCCGGCCGTGTCCTCCCCCCTTCGTCGCCAGCTCCTCCTTCCTCCGGCTTCCCTCCTCCCTCCGGCGTCCTTCCTCTGGCTCCCCTCCTCGGTGAGCTCCTCTTTCTGTCTCTCTCTCTAACACGACACAACATGACACGACACGACACGACACAACATGACACACACTAACCCTAACCCTAACTCAAACACACACACAGACACACGCACGTGGACACACTAATACATGCGGACACTAACCCTAATACTGACACGGACACACGGATACGGACACCAAAATGACTCTTCAAACTAGTCAACACTTGTCAAAACTAAGTTATACCTAGGTTTCTAGGTCAATACATTTCTAATACATATATTTATAGTATTTACCTACTAATACCTTAGTCTAGAACAAATACCTAGTCCCGTATCCTAGTGTTTCAACCCATATCCCAACATTACCATGTATCTTTGTTTGATAATAAATGAAAGAAATAAAAATAGGTTTATACGAAACTCTTTCTTTGGTTTACAAACAAGAAAAAGAAAGTAAAATTGATCCTATACGAGGATACTAAGTACAAAAATTTAATTCTGGGAAAATATTGCTATAGGAGTCTGATCTGCGGTCGATCACTTTGTCCCTTGGACCACACGATGACGAAGAAGTGCTGTAGAAGAAGGAAAAGCTTCAAAGATCGCAAGAGGGATTGGATGCTCGATGCCAAAGTTGTTAATCACCACTCTCTGTCTGTACTCTGGACTCTTCTCTCTCAAAAAATTGATTTCTGACCCTTAAATCGATCCCCTTTTCCTCTGTTAATAGAGGTCTCTATTTATAGAGCCTAGTTGCAGTAACCGTCCAGTCGGCGTAGAAGCCGAACAGTTGAGAGTGGGACGCTCTTGACGCGGTGGTTATGATAACTGCTACCCACGTCTAAATGATCTCTCGACTCTGGGTGTGACGAGTGTCCCATTATGAGGTAATTATATAACTGCTACGAAGATTACGGCATGCAAGCCACGTAGGTAACTGCCCCTCGCGTAGAGATAATTAGCGTATAAGCCGAATAGTTGTCAAGTTGGCATAGAAGCCAAGTAGGCGTAAAAGCCCAGTAGGCATAGAAGCCCAATAGCTGACATATAGGCGTAGAAGCCTGATGGCTGTCGAGTTGGCATAGAAGCCAAGTAGACGTAGAAGCCTGGTAGGCATAGAAGCCTAATAGCTGACATATAGGTGTAGAAGCATGATGGTCTGTCGAGTTGGCATAGAAGCTAAGTAGGCGTAGAAGTCTGATGCTGTATGGATATGTAGCCGGCATAAAGGTAGCCAGTTATTCCTCCTTGACTGAGGTCTTGAGCGCATTTTGGACTAAATAGCCTTATCACGCATCTTTGCAAATATGGCCTGAGTTGGCGTATTTCGAGGAGATAGCATACGGCGTACTCCTATAGTTAAAAATAGCCAGGTCGACGTATTTCAAGGAGATAGCATACAGTGTGCTCCTATAGCTAAAAATAGCCTGATAGGGTAATATACAGAGGTGATGATGTGGACATATTAGCCCTAATTATGGCTCACCCAGTGGTTAAAAGTAGAACCAAATCTCGTGCATTAAATGTAGAGATCTGCCCCCATCACGCGCATTAACTGCAGAGACGTGCCTCGAGTTCTGTATGAAGAGCAGCTTTTGACGTGGCGGTTTATTTCGTCTCTTCCTGAGCGTAAAAGCTCATGCTTGCCTGTGTAAAGTAGGCAGCATATTTCCTTGAATGCGTAAAAGCAATTTGTATCAAGGAAATGTCACTAAACGACGGTCTGGGTCTCTGTACAGAATTATTATTACAGCCGTCCTCTCGATCGTCGTGCAGTACTCTTTGTCAGGAGTCAGGTTCATTGTATTGTCTGACAGGTTCATTCAAGGAATACGAAGAGTTCCTCGTACAACTTTCCGCTGCATTAAAAGCAGATAGGTTTTATGCCAAAGTGGCGATGTAGCAACCTTTTTACGCTGAAGAGGTCTGGAAATACTGTATTATGCGGGTCGTTCTGGGGCTATATTTTATGCTGAATAGTATTGAAGCTCTATTGTACCCCTATGGCTCTGAAGTCATGTCTTACGCCACCCAGTTCTAGAGCTCTGTTTTACGCGGCTTCCTGCATGTTGAGGGTTTTACGCGTATGATTCCTGAACTTATTTTTCATGCTTCTACAATCTTAATATAACTCATATTCTTATCTAAATTCAATACCTTGGTACTACTCCTTAACCTAACTTTACCTCTTAACTTGGTATTAATATCTAGTTACTATCATATAATACCTTAACTTATGTCAATTTTCCCCAATACCTTAGTGTATCTATATATCCTAGTATCTAATAGTCACCCTTAGCTAATTTCTAACACATAGGCCTGCCACCTACTGATACTATCAGGATCAGTCACTCCTCTAGAGGACGCTACATAAACAACTTGGTACTAGACCTTGATACCTTATACTCAAGGCCTATACCCCTTACTCATTACCCCCACCTACTATCTGCAGGTGCAGGAACTCAAGCCCCCAACATACACACTATCCATACTTTACTTAACATTGCTCATGACATTACCTACACGCACTTACCCTCCAATATTTAGAAACCAAATCTTCACCTTACTCAACCCACTGATATAATCAAGTATCATTTACCCCAAATTACCACCCCTCGCTCAACACCTCAATCTTGCCCCTAAATAACCTCAACACTCACTCATTATTCGTAATACCTCAAGACTGGTCATAAGCATTACCCAAACCTGTGCATACTGTTTACCCCAAATTAGGTTGCACAACCTGTGCATACTGTTGCATATAAATTGTGTTCAGCCTATAGGGCCTCAATCGTGTATCAAGTTAGAGCAGTTCTTACCTTCCTCCAGAGAATCACACTGTATGTAACGATTTATAGGACACATACTTTTATTTTGCAGAAGTATCTAGAAATGGATATGAATTACTATCTGCGTCATCGTTTGTGGATGTACAATCGTCATCCTGATGACATGTGCGATATACGGGATAAATTTATTGAGGGTGTACAACAGTTCCTGCAGTTCGCCAAGGCGTTCCCTCAGTACATGGACGGTACCAAAATTAAGTATCCATGTGTGAGATGTCATAACTTAAAATATCATCTAGAAGTGGAAGTCATATATCATTTGTACTCGAAGGACTTTACGCTAAATTACTATCAGTAGACCGCGCATGGAGAACTTATGTCTTTAGCATCGGAGTCAGAGCCTTATGTGGAGCCGTATATGGATGTCTACGACCACGCTGCTTACGACGACGGGTGGGTAAACATGGTTTTGGATGTGACGGGGCCTAGTTTTAATCCGGACAATTATGATACAACTGAGGAGGCACCGAATGCCGATGCTGCAAAGTTTATGGAGTTGTTGGAGAATGCAAGGACTCCATTATATCCTGGTTGAGAGGATCATTCACCGTTGGAGGTGGTTACAAGATTGTTGAGCATCAAGTCTAATTTTAACATGTCGCAAGAATGCTATAATCGACTGATCGATTTGATTATAGAGATCTTGCCCGAGGGTGCAAAGTTGTCTAAAGACTTCTATCGATCTAAAAGGATGGTGAGATCGCTCTGGATGGGATACGAGAAAATTGATGCATGTCGCAACAGGTGCATGTTGTACTATAAAGACGACAAGGATGAAGATGCGTGCAGATTCTGTGGTGCTGATCGCTACAAGGCCACCGGTAGAGGAAAGTCTGTGGGTGCAAGGAAGCCTAACGATTTGATGCACTACTTGCCTTTGACGTCGTGGTTGCAGAGGTTGTTTATGGTTAAGGAGACTACATAAAACATGAGTTAGCACAGGCGAAAACAGATCGAAGGAGTATTGGATCATCCATCCGATGGAGAAGTATGGAAGCACTTTGATCGAGAGTATCCAGATTTTACTTCGAATTCGCGTAATGTCAG
The DNA here is from genome assembly GCA_036927795.1 of Iris macrosiphon. NCBI lineage: Eukaryota > Viridiplantae > Streptophyta > Magnoliopsida > Asparagales > Iridaceae > Iris > Iris macrosiphon. Next base: position 45,772,959 of record JAYESA010000019.1, on the reverse strand, counting down.
ATTGGGGCTCTCCTCTGACGCTTTTACCCCATTTTGACTTTCGGGCTTCCAGTATTCATATTGTCCTATGATCGTCACTCCGTACAATCTATCGTCTTGGATGTGCGTGAAGACTCCGTCTATGTTCCTAACCGTTATTATTCCGGGTCCGAACAATCTGAAGAGAAACATAGATGTGTATTTATAGCCTTTGATAGATGAGTTGAATCAGCCGTGGAAAGTTGGTGCCAACACGTATGATGTTTATAGAAAGCAAAATTTTTAGATGAGGGCAGCACTTATGTGGACCATCAACAACTTTCCAGCCTATAGAATGTTATCGGATGGAGCACTTATGGTCATCTATCATGTCCGTATTGTATGGACCGTACTAAGGATTTTTATTTGAAATACGGAGGCAAACCGTGCTTCTTCGATTGTCATCGATAATTTTTGCCGAAGGATCATCCGTACCGGAGGAACATGAATGCTTTTCACGCAAGCGTTATGGAGAAGGCCAATCCACCGCCAAGGTGGCCCGGACACACGATATGGAAAGAGGTAAAAGATTTTCCAAGTGCTATCGAAGAGCCTGCTAAGGGGTACAAGTATGACAGATTTGGTCGCACCCATAATTGGACGAAAATGAGTATATTCTGGGATCTGCCATATTGGAGCACCAATCTGATCAGATATAACCTTGATGTCATACATATCGAGAAGAATGTGTTTGATAACATAATTAATACTGTACTGGAGGTAAAAAGAAAGACGAAAGATAATCCGAAGGCCATGTTGGACTTAGAAGAAATATGTAGACATCCTCCGTTGTATTTAATAGAGAAGGAGAATGGAAAGTTAAAGCAACCTAAGTCAGTTTTCTCACTGGAGAAAGAGGATAAAGGAAGACTTTGTAGGTGGATTCAGGGTCTAAAGTTTCCAGACGGGTATGTGTCAAACTTGAGAAGATGCGTCGACCTTAAGGAGAATAAACTGGCGGGTATGAAGAGCCACGATTGTCACGTATTCATGGAGAGGTTAATTTTAATTTTATTTCGAGAATTCTTACCGCAAGTCATTTGGGATCCATTGACAGATCTCAGTATATTCTTCAGAGATCTTTGTTCTACTAAGTTGCTCACCGATCGTCTAGAAAAGCAAGAGAAGGATATTGCAGTAACACTATGTAAGCTCGAGAAGGTATTTTCTTCTGGATTCTTTGACTCTATGGAGAATTTGCCAATTCATCTTTTCTATGAGGCACGTGTTGGTGGTCCTGTCGGTTATCGGTGGATGTACCCCTTCGAGCGGCATCTGAATCACCTAAAGAGAAAGATGAAAAATAAGGCACAGGTTGAGGGCTCTATTTATGAAGCTTATGTTCTCGAGAAGATTACAAACTTTTGCTCGACGTATTTCAAACCTCATGTTGCTACTAATAGAAGGAAATCTCCAAGAAACGACGACGGATATCAGGAATCTAATGATGCAATACTCAAAGTATGCAATGCGTCCTTCGGGGAAAATGAAGAAGAGATATTTGAATGACGATGAGCTAAGGGCTGCTTAGTTGTATATATTACTCAATTGCGACGAGGATAAAGTGGAGAAGCTAGAGGGGTAAGTAATTAATATGTCCACGTTTACATCATCTCAATGTAATAGTATAAGCTACTATTATGCTACTAATCAGCAGTTGCTTCATTATTTTTCAGCACATATAATGATGAGTTGAGGTCGGTTAGACCCTACATAACAGACGAAGAAGTAGAACAAGAAATAAGATACCATTTTTCTTCTTGGTTGAGCTCATATGTAAGGTGCTTGGTAATTACTTTTTATTTCTGCACTTACAAAACAAATAACTTACTATCGCTGCTTTGGTATTTAGGTCGATCGTCTAATAACACCTGAGACTGAATCTATTAGAACTCTAGCCAAGGGACCAATTACTATCGTTAAAATATGGCCAAGTTTATGTGTGAATGTGTTTAGGTTCAAGTCAACAAATGCTCCTATCAGAGATAGCTTTCTGGATCTTGATTCCACGAAAAATAGTTGTTTGTGTATCAAATCTTCGAACTACAGAGACGTTAATCCAGGCAATAATTTCTTTGGCATCTTACGAGAGATTGTGGAGTTGACATATAATTATGGCACATAACCTGCTAATATCGTGCTATTCAAGTATGAATGGTTCGATCCGATTCAAGATCAAGGTTGGAAAGTTGATAAGCATGGCCTTGTGGATATAAACTACAAGCGTAGATATCAAGGCTACGAACCATTTATCCTATCAAGTCAGGCTCAACTCGTGTACTTCACAACTTATCCTAGACGGGGGACAGCGTGGTCGGATTGGTGGGCTGTATGCAAGACTAAAGCTAAAAATACCTTTGACATTGGCGAAATAGCTTATCAGGAGGACGAGCTACCTCTTGTAGAAAATATTGTAGATGTGGACTCAACGGAAGTTACTCATTACACGAGTAATAATATAGAAGATGTAAAATTATTCGAAGAGGAAGACGAAGATGAAGTGATGAAAGTGAAGACAATGAGGAGGAAGAGGAAGACGAACAAGATGAATTTTCTGAAGATGATTGAAAATAAAATTTTTTGCCTGTAGAATGTACTATTTTGACGAATATATGTATTATATTTTATACTATAAAACGTATTATCCATTTAGAGTTGTGACACCACTAGTTATTTTCTGTACAATTCTATGAATGCTGTGAGATATGCATAATATTTTGACTGTTGAATCTACTATATATATTTGTGTATTTCTTTATTCATCATATATTGTTATCAGGTATGACAGGACGATACGGAGGGTTTGGCAGGTCCCGAGGTAGGCAGAGTGATCCTCCGGTACTGCCTACTGTTGGTTCCGGATCCTCGTCGCCCAGTACTCTAGTATATCGATCAGTCACATCTTCTACTTCGACGACGTTACGTGGCATCACTCCTGGGACGAATAGTTCCAGGCCTGATAGTACTCCCTCGTCCAGTGTTCCTCCTGCTGACGGAACCATGGAAACAAATGAGCATATAAAGGAGGTCGTGCCGACGTTGTCCCAGCATCAGCTAGATCCTCCATGCGCACCTCCGGAGGAGACGAGGACAAAGATTTGGGCCGACGATACAAAGTAAGTCAATTAAATGGTTTAGCATCATATATATCGTGTATTTCTTTATTTATCATTGTAAACTCCTTCGACCAGATTTTAGTATTTTAAAATTATTTTTATTCTATATTAGAATTATTGCAACTTTTTAAATTTATTTTTGTTTACATATCCTATTTATCTGTGCACCTGTACATCACCCAATTATTTAGAGCATTACCCTGACTGTTATCCCTAAATGAAGTTCACATACCCCTACTAGACATGTTAGTCTATTTTCCTGCACTTCGTGCAACTCCCAGATACTTAAATTGGAGCCTCGTTTGAGATGCACAAATATCGTTACAAAAGTCCGTATTTATTTTCTATTTTATTTCTTGCTCTTTACCCATCTCTGTACCCCTAGGGATTTGAGACCCAACATGTACCTGTTTTGCCCAAACAAAAATACGATAATATTCTACTTGAAATATACTACAATTAGTATATTGACACCGTAGTAAAATTATGGCCCTACCTGCCTCTAAATAATTAGAGAACACCGTGCGCAGTATTTATTAATTAATAAATACGGTGACCCTTATCACATAAAGAACCAGGCCCTGCCCCTGCCCAGGCTCACCCCTACCCCTGCCTAGGCATTCCCCCAGCTTTTCCCCTCATTTTTGTGCAATTTAGTATTTTTAGGAATCAGTATTTTTAATCAGACAAATTGCATAATTGCGCAAAATACCAATTTTAGGACTTATATGCAATTCAGGAAATTTTAAGGGTTTTTATGCAAATTTCATGTGAGGTGGCATAACCTCATTGGTTAGTTAATATAAACCTTACATGTGGCATGGGTATCCTGAAATATCAGCTAAAAATATCTTAAAAACCCAAATTACCTAAACACCCCTAATAGTTTAACCTAATTACAATAATACCTAAAACCCTAACCATATATATATATCCAGCCCCCTCCCTCAACCCAAACCCATCCCACATCCACCTCCGGCCACCCCCGCCCACCGGACCGCCGCCGACCACCTCGCCACTCCCCCAGCTCCCCTCCGGCCAACCGCCACCCTCCCTGGCCGCCGCCTCCGCCTCCGGCAGCCCCCGCAGCACCCAACCCCCAACTCCACACACAGCAGCCTCCCTCACCCGGCCGCCCCTAACCACCCCCTCCGGCCGCCTTGGTCCACCCCACCACCACCATCTGCTTCGCTATCCTCCCCTCCGCCGGACCACCACCTTCCCGCCGCCCCACGGCCACTGCCCCGGCCGCCAGCCTCCCCGCAACTCCTCCCCGACCACCCGACCACCCGACCACAAGCCCAGCCGACCCACCCGCCCCCCTCGTGCCGCCACCACCGCCACCCCTGACCTCTGCCACCACCACCGAACGCCTCGCAACCATCTCCCCCGCCGTCCCGACAGCCTGCAATGCCGCCTCCGCCGCCGCAGCCGCCGCTGCAACTGCTGCAAGCTGCTGCTGCTGCTACTGTTGCTGACAGCAACAGTTGCTGCTGCTGCCTCTCCGGCCAGCCACCGCCACCTCCGTCGCCGTCCTCCCGCCGGCGACGACGCGTGGGTCCCCCCTGCCAGATAGGTATACCCCCTGACCCTCTCTATACGTATATACGTATAATATTATATATGTATGTATATATGTATATAGATATATATGAATATATATGTATATCTATATATATATATTTGTAAATATATTATAAATATATAATATATATTATATTATTATATACTGTATATATATAGTATATTTATACTGTATATATATTATTATTATTTATGTATGTATATATATATTTATGTATATATATATATATATATCTATGTATATTTATATATATATTTATATAGGTATATATCTATATGTATATTGTATATTGTATAATAAATATATATAAGTATATATATAATATGTATATGTACTATGCATTTTTCTTTATTATTATATATGCATTTATTTGTTATTTATATATATATATGTATATATGATATTATATATACATATATATATGTTATTATATATATAAGTATGTATATTATATTACTATATATATATCAGTGGTTATATATACATTGCTAATATATACCATAATACTGGATAATACAGTATACTATATTTCCATTTCTGCACTGCCTTTCCTTTTATTTTATATATATATATATTTATTTATATATATATTATATATATATATATATATATATTGTCATACATATTATTTATATATATCTAATACTGGATAATACAGTATTTATATACATATTTATATTTCTGCACTGTCTTTTCATTTTATTATATATATATATATATATATATATATATATATATATATATATATATATATATATATATATATATATATATATATATATAAATATATATATATATATATATGTCTATGTATATATATATTATCTATATATAAATACTATTATACTGGATAATACAGTATATTATATATATACACTTCCATTCAGCACTTGTCTTTCCTTTTAAATTTTATATATATATATATATATATATATATATATATATATATATACATATTGTATATACATATGCATTATCTATATATGTATTATGTATACATATAACTATATTATATATCCAATATAATACTGGGTATACAGTATATATATATATTTTTACATTTCCTGCATTTTCTTTTCTTTACTATATATATATATATGCTATATAAATATATATATATACTACTATATATACTATATGTATATATATACTATATATATATATGTGTACCCTATAATATATATACATATTATCTTATATGTATATATTTACATAAGTATATATACTTTTATATTATACCCATGATATTCACGAACCCTGTATGTTTTAAACAGAAAACATCTTCAGAGCAGTCAGTGACCCCCTGTCACAAGCACCCTCAAACTTGACTGAGAGATCAGGTTTTCAACACTATCAGGGAGTAGGCAAGTATACCTTGCCAAATTTTTACTGTTTAAATATTAACTGTTTAATGTTCTTTTTAGTAAATTTACATATAACAATATGTATCTGAGACTGCCTCGGGTACCGTCAACAAGTACGTTAACACGTAGTGTAATTAACCTAGTCTTTACAGACTTACCATCAATTATGAGGGTATCCTAATATCCTCCTAGACCCTGACACGGGTACACGCAACAAGGTTGCACTTCATTTTGGGATGCAAGTTTATGTAGTTGATTAGCTACCAGTACGTACGACGTGCATCACGGCTTAGAAAAATATCAGGAAAGTTACGACTTGGCATTAGTTACATTGGGCGGGGAGAACGACTAAAAGACGTATGGGACACCCACCTCTTTATCCCGATACCGCACTCTACGGAGTGATACGGCTGTTATATATATATTCCCGTGACCATACTCCTCGTAGATGGTATATTGCATAGTGCCCTTGAACGGGGGCATATGTAGCATATATTAGCCAGTCACTACGGATGGGTGAATTACGTCAGCATATGTCTAGCCACACTTTCCCATACGTACTAAAGTTATCTCAAATTGCATTCACTTAGATGGCTAGCACACCCTCTATTTTATTTATTCAGTATTTATATACATGGCATGTTATTTTTCTGTATCTTGTTACGTCCCACTGAGGACCTGGTTCCCTGCCAGGTTTAGATGAGACATCCCACCCCACAGCGGATGGCCCTGGACATGAGAAGAGATATTCCACTGAGGAGGAATTAGAAGAACTACCATCAGAATCTGCCCGAGTACACCTGGAGTTGGAGCTACATATTTCGAGGATGATGCAATAGTTTATCTTATTTCACTTTTTCTTACTTTTTGTAGTGGGTTTGTTCCCACCAGACTTTATCTGATTTGTTTAGGACATTTCAGACTTATCATCTATATATTCAGCACTTTTCCTGATATTTTGTTGTGGATGAGATAGATTTACCTGTATTAGACTGTAGTATTTTAGGACAGCGTAGCACGTTCCTTTGGGTCCATTAAATTGGGTTAAACCCTTAGTGACGTGTCAGCTGGCCAATGCCACGTGGCCTGATCCCGTATATTTTTGGGACTGGGGTGTGACATGGTTTTAGTGGTGGCCCATGCAGGTCCAGTTAATTGCTAGTAGCATGATGACATGCCCAGCAAGCCTGCACTAGGATAGGAACACTAGGTCTCATCCACTATGACCCATTCTTAAATTTTTGTATCCCATTTGATTATTATTATTTTCTTCGTCCCTTTCTAAATTATTCTATCTTCTTCAGAAATATGGACATACCCAGTGGACAACCGATTGATGGGGCTGACCAAGCAACAGACCCATCGCCAGATGTCCAAAGGACCCCAACCTCTCCGAGAGACCAATCCCCGAGAAGGATGCTGGTCTACCCAACAAACCCGTACCTTCCCCAGGACCCTACCCAGGAGACAGCACCAGCCCAACAAGAAGGGCAAACTTTTCAAGCACCAACACCGCAGGCGGAGACACCTTTGCCTCCACCTCCAGCCCTCTCAGCCCTGATGCCACAGCTTGAGGGACAAACCCAGATGTTCTAATATTTCTAAACCCTGTTGCAGGCTCAGTGGCAACAGACTGAAGCCCTAAGACAGGCTCAGTGGCAACAAACTGAAGCCCTGAGACAGACCTTAATAACAGCTCTGGAGATGACAACTGCCCCGGCACTAGCACCTGTCCAACCCCCTAACACTGTTCAAGGATTTCGCCGAATGAGCCCGAGAACCTTTTCTGGCAACGAAACTCCGAAAGAGATCTCAGACTGGATCTCCAACACGGAAATGCTGCTAGAAGGATCACAGATTCACCCCGACCTATGGATGACCGTAGTAAGGGCCCAACTAAAAGGCAACGCCCATCACTGGTGGGACTCCATAGAGCGCAGTATCGGGAAAAACCAAACTTGGGAGCAATTCCTGGAGCACTTCCATGCAAAATACTTTCCAGCTACAGTCAGAAATGATCTGTACTCCCAGTTCCTGCATTTGGAACAATGGGACATGACCGTCGACGCCTATGACGCGGAGTTCAGTCGACTAATTCAATTTGGTGCAAACCTGATACCCAATGAGCTGGAGAAGGCCCTGAGATTCCATCATGGCCTTACCTCCGAACTCCAAGGGTATACCTCGGCACAGTCGAGGATTTCCTACGAAGAAGTTCTTTCGGAAGCAAGGATACAAGAAGCCATTGGCCGAGAAGCAAGACGCTCAAATCCAACCATACCAGCCAGAGACCAGACCGGAGCAGGAGGACCAATCCGTCACCCGAAAAATCAGACACAACACAAGACGGGGCCATATCAACACAAGGAACCTCCGACTTGTCACCATTGTGGCAGGAAGGGACATTATGCCAAAAATTGCCGAAGAAAGCATAGACTATGCCTAATATGTGGAGAAAGTCAACATAGAGCCAGAGACTGCCCACAACACAGAGAAGCAGCACTCCAGAACGGGCAAGGACCAGCAACACCAGCCCGGAGAGTGCTACCCTCTACTGAAAGTCAGCATCCCCCAGCATATGGAAGATTTCAGAGGGGACCACCCTTGGCCAACCAGGAAATGCAGTACTACCAAGACAGACATCAAACCGAAGGACAAAGGCACGGACAGACCCTTGCACTAGCTACAGTTGTAGAGGAACCAGGAAGTGAACCCATTTCAGGTACCATTTTAGTTGCGTTATTACCCACAACCGCAATAATTCTGGCATTCCACTATCTTCATATCTAGTAAATTCATAGCCATGCACAAACTAGCCACTTTCCCACTACCTAAGTGCTGGAAAATTCTTATCAGAGGAGGTATTGTTCCAGTTACCAACATTATTGAAACATGCTCAATAGTCGTTTGTAGAAGAGAGATGAGAGCGCGATTCTTGGTACTATCAATACTAAACTTCGACGTTGTCTTAGACATGGACTGATTAAGCTAAGTACAAATGCTATACTAGACTACGGGAAAAGAAGCATCATCCTTAGACTACTAGGTTACCCAGAGTACAAAAACATACAAGTATAGATAGGGTATAAATAGTATCTAGAGTAGCAAAACATAACAGTTAACCCCTAGTCACCTGATGACATATAGTATCCAACCTAAATTATTTTTTCACTCTCTAGATAATGATGAGGACTAAGCTAAAACAGACAGGTAGATTGCTAGACTTTGATTGCTAGGCTCAAACATGAGAATGAAGTGATAGCTGAGAACTTCAGGTAGTTTTGGGAATAGAGCAATTGGTTTTAAGGAGAGAATATCGACAGATATTAACTTTGAGTTGGATATCGTGAACTACCAATAATGCACGACCAGTTGTAAACCCGATGGTACCCCTATAATTTGGATAAAGGGTATACATAGAGTAAAATAGGAGATCATGTGTTTTTGAAGATCCCACCTACCGAGGAACTATCAGACTTGGAAGAAAAGGAAAACCTGGAAGAAGAGGAAAACAAAGCCCGAGGTACATCAGGCCCTTTGATGTGATGGAACGCATCGGAGAAATGGATTACAAGATAAACTCTTCCTCAGATATTGGAAAAAGTACATGACGTCTTCCATGTATCCAATTAAGGAGGTACACTCCGGATACAAGTCATGTGCTGGACCATTGAGATCACTGTCGGAGCCGTAGAAATCCTAGATCGAAGCGAGAAGGTGTAGCGAGGCCAGACTATCCCTCTATTTCATATTGCATGGAAACATCATACACCAGGCGAGTCAACCTGGGAACGAGAAGAGGATATTCGACAATGTTTTCCCCATCTATTTCCAGACCAGGGTATGTCCAAATATTTCAAATCAATCTTTCATTCTCATTATATGTCTGTTTTTATTTCGAGGACGAAATATTCTAAGGAGGGTAGATTGTAAACTCTCTCGACCAGATTTCAGTATTTTAAAATTATTTTTATGCTAATTAGAATTATTGCAACTTTTTAAATTTATTTTTGCTTACATATCCTATTCATCTGTGCACCTGTCCATCACCCAATTATTTAGAGCATTACCCTGACTGTTATCCCTAAATAAAGTTCACATACCCCTACTAGACATGTTAGTCTATTTTCCTGCACTTTGTGCAACTCCCAGATACTTTAATTGGAGCCTCATTTGAGACGCACAAATATCGTTACAAAAGTTCGTATTTATTTTCTATTTTATTTCTTGCTCTTTACCCATCTCTGTACCCCTAGGGATTTGAGACCCAACATGTACCTGTTTTGCCCAAACAAAAATACGATAATATTCTACTTGAAATATACTACAATTAGTATATTGACACCGTAGTAAAATTATGGCCCTACCTGCCTCTAAATAATTAGAGAACACCGTGCGCAGTATTTATTAATTAATAAATACGGTGACCCGTATCACCTAAAGAACCAGGCCCAGCCCCTGCCCAGGCTCACCCCCACCCCTGCCTAGGCATTCCCCCAGATTTCCCCCTCATTTCTGTGCAATTTAGTATTTTTAGGAATCAGTGTTTTTAATCAGACAAATTGCATACTTGCGCAAAATACCAATTTTAGGACTTATATGCAATTCAGGAAATTTTAAGGGTTTTTATGCAAATTTCATGTGAGGTGGCATAACCTCATTGGTTAGTTAATATAAACCTTACATGTGGCATGGGTATCCTGAAATATCAGCTAAAAATATCCTAAAAACCCAAATTACCTAAACACCCCTAATAGTTTAATCTAATTACAATAATACCTAAAACCCTAACCCTATATATATACCCAGCCCCCTCCCTCAACCCAAACCCATCCCACATCCACCTCCGGCCACCCCCGCCCACCGGACCGCCGCCGACCACCTCGCCACTCCCCCAGCTCCCCTCCGGCCAACCGCCACCCTCCCTGGCCGCCGCCTCCGCCTCCGGCAGCCCCCGCAACACCCAACCCCCAACTCCACACACAGCAGCCTCCCTCACCCGGCCGCCCCTAACCACCCCCTCCGGCCGCCTTGGTCCACCCCCACCACCACCATCTGCTTCGCCATCCTCCCCTCCGCCGGACCACCACCTTCCCGCCGCCCCACGGCCACCAGTCTCCCCACAACTCCTCCCCGACCACCCGACCACCCGACCACAAGCCCAGCCGACCCACCCGACCCCCTCGTGCCGCCACCACCGCCACCCCTGACCTCCGCCACCACCACCGAACGCCTCGCCACCACCTCCCTCGCCGTCCCGACAACCTGCACCGTCGCCTCCGCCGCCGCCGCTGCAACTGCTGCAAGCTGCTGCTACTGTTGCTGACAGCAACAGTTGCTGCTGCTGCCTCTCCGGCCAGCCACCGCCACCTCCGCCGCCGTCCTCCCGCCGGCGATGACGCTTGGGTCCCCTCTGCCAGATAGGTATACCCCCTGAACCTCTCTATACGTATAATATTGTATATGTATGTATATATGTATATAGATATATATGAATATATATGTATATCTATATATATATATATTTATATATATATTTGTATATATATTATAAATATATAATATATATTATATTATTATATACTGTATATATATAGTATATTTATACTGTATATATATTATTATTATTTATGTATGTATGTATATATATATTTATGTATATATATATATCTATGTATATTTATATATATATTTATATAGGTATATATCTATATGTATATTGTATATTGTATAATAAATATATATAAGTATATATATAATATGTATATGTACTATGCATTTTTCTTTATTATTATATATCTATTTATTTGTTATTTATGTATATGTATATATGATATTATATATACATATATATATGTTATTATATATATAAGTATGTATATTATATTACTATATATATATCAGTGGCTATATATACACTGCTAATATATACCATAATACTGGATAATACAGTATACTATATTTCCATTTCTGCACTGTCTTTCCTTTTATTATATATATATGTATATATATCTATGTATATATATATTATTTATATATATATTGTCATACATATTATTTATATATATCTAATACTGGATAATACAGTATTTATATACATATTTATATTTCTGCACTGTTTTTTCATTTTATTATATATATATATATATATATATATATATATATATATTATCTATATATAAATACTATTATACGGGATAATACAGTATATTATATATATACACTTCCATTCAGCACTTGTCTTTCCTTTTAAATTATATATATATATATATACATATTGTATATACATATGCATTATCTATATATGTATTATATATACATATAACTATATTATATATCCAATATAATATTGGGTATACAGTATATATATATATTTTTACATTTCCTGCATTTTCTTTTCTTTACTATATATATATGCTATATAAATATATATACTACTATATATACTATATGTATATATATACTCTCTATATATATATGTGTACCCTATAATATATATACATATTATCTTATATGTATATATTTACATAAGTATATATACTTTTATATTATACCCATGATATTCACGAACCCTGTATATTTTAAACAGAAAATATCTTCAGAGTAGTCAGTGACCCCCTGTCACAAGCACCCTCAAACTTGACTGAGAGATCAGGTTTTCAACACTATCAGGGATTAGGCAAGTATAACTTGCCAAATTTTTACTGTTTAAATATTAACTGTTTAATGTTCTTTTTAGTAAATTTACATATAACAGTATGTATCTGAGACTACCTCGGGTACCGTCAACAAGTACGTTGACACGTAGTGTAATTAACATAGTCTTTACAGACATACCATCAATTGTGAGGGTATCCTAATATCCTCCTAGACCCTGACACGGGTACACGCAACAAGGTTGCACTTTATTTTGGGATGCAAGTTTATGTAGTTGATTAGCTACCAGTACGTACGACGTGCATCACGGCTTAGAACAATATCAGGAAAGTTACGACTTGGCATTAGTTACATTGGGCGGGGAGAACGACTAAAAGACGTATGGGACACCCACCTCTTTATCCCGATATCGCACTCGACGGAGTGATACGGCTGTTATATATATATTCCCGTGACCATACTCATCGTAGATGGTATATTGCATAGTGCCCTTGAACGGGGGCATATGTGGCATATATTAGCCAGTCACTACGGATTGGTGAATTACGTCAGCATATGTCTAGCCACACTTTCCCATACGTACTAAAGTTATCTCAAATTGCATTCACTTAGATGGCTAGCACACCCTCTATTTTATTTATTCAGTATTTATATACATGGCATGTTATTTTTCTGTATCTTGTTACGTCCCACTGAGGACCTGGTTCCCTGCCAAGTTTAGATGAGACATCCCACCCCACAGCGGATGGCCCTGGACAGGAGAAAAGATATTCCACTGAGGAGGAATTAGAAGAACTACCATCAGAATCTGCCCGAGTACACCTGGAGTTGGAGCTACATATTTCGAGGACGATGCAATAGTTTATCTTATTTCATTTTTGCTTAATTTTTGTAGTGGGTTTGTTCCCACCAGACTTTATCTGATTTGTTTAGGACATTTCAGACTTATTATCTATATATTCAGCACTTTTTCTGATATTTTGTTGTGGATGAGATAGATTTACCTGTATTAGACTGTAGTATTTTAGGACAGCGTAGCACGTTCCTTTGGGTCCATTAAATTGGGTTAAACCCTTAGTGACGTGTCAGCTGGCCAATGCCACGTGGCCTGGTCCCGTATATTTTTGGGACTGGGGCGTGACAATCATATATTGAATTTTTTGATCAAAATAATTATCTCTATATAGATATCGTCCATCGTCGGTTCAGAGATGCCTGGGCCTCTTTCTGAGGAACAACTATGGTGGCCCTTGGATCAACTACTCTGAAGCTCCGGAGGAGAGGAAAGCATTCTGGTTTGCGCACTTCAAGGTAAAAGTATATTATATAAATCCTCTAATTTATACATATTATATAACTTATCTGTGATGCTCACTTACTAAATTATTTATTGTAGCAAACATATTTCTATCCTCCGTACCGGGCCGAGTTGATCGAGTGGATGTTTCCTACCATTGTCGCCAAGATTATCCGTGATGCTCTGGATGACCAGAAGGCTCATGATCGTGCTGGAAAACTGATCCAAGGTTGGATCAAGCCTGAGCAGTGGATTGTGATGAGGGCTAGATTCGACGATCCGAGGTACAAGGAAAGGTCTGAGAAGGCTAAGGCGGCTAGGCGAAATGCTGCAAAATGGTGTGGTGGCTCGATTTCGATGACAGAATATTTTTGTCGTTTGGTATATTTTTTATTTAAGATATATTATTGTAATGTAAGTACGATAAAATGGTAGTAGGAAAAAATAATATATTTTTAATTTTAGTACTAAATAATATATTTTTAACAGGTACAGAGGGGTGAGGATGCAAACATGGTGACCGTCTTCTTGGCCACCCATCGAAAGGACGAAAATCTTATTGATGAGAGGGCCACGCAGACCTATGTAAGTATTACTTTACTTTGTGTTAAGTTTAATATAACTTAAGCAATTATCGAGTATCCAAACTTTTCTAGGCCGAGTATCTTAGGCTGCGTGAGCGGACGACTGCTAGTGCACCTACAGCTGGAGAGGCTGGTACTTCCTCGCAGCTCGCTCCATCTCCGTCGGGGGACGAGTTGTGGGTGACCTCCACTGGTGGTCTCCATAGGGGTACGTACTACGGTACGGGATCCTATGGCACCCTGGTTGTGACGTAATCATCTAGGGCCTCCCCGACAAGTACGCATTCCCCACTCTCGCAGTCGTCGGCCAGAGTCCAGGAGACCGTTGACCGTCAGATTTTGTCTCTCCGTGACGAGTTACTACGAAGGATGGAGGAGCAGCCCCGGTCCCAGCCGCAGGTGGATGATCTGACGCTCATCGCACGATTTGATATGCTCGACCGCAGCATCACGGAGCTCCGAGATTTGACAAATGATCTTAGAGTCTCGACAGAGCGCAGCGTGACGGTGCTGCAGGCATCACAGCTATCCATGGGCGAGAGGTTGACGATGATGCATGATTCAATGGTTCATAACAGTATGAGACTGTTATCTACCATGGATTCTTGTAACCAGCGACTCACAGAGTTGGAGCGAATACGTCCTCCTGGTACACCAACATCGACACAGTCTCCACCGACGTCACTACCTTCTCCATCGACATCAGTATTAATTTTACGGGAGCAGTATGATCTGTTCTTATCCTTCATGCGTGTCGGTGGTCATCCTCCTGCAGATCCGTCGTAGTATGGATATTTGCTGGATATTTGTATTATTTAGGATGAGACTCAGTTGTATGGATATTTGCTGTATTCTTTACGACGATATTTTCTCATAATTAGGTTTTTAATTTCAATATTTTATTTTCTTCAAATTTTATTATATTATTCATATTAAATATATGTTAATTTATCGGTGTTGAGTGTACAATCCAAGGGGTCGGCGAACCCAGTAAATTCAACGGAGGGTTGCTCCGGGTCTATTTATACAGATTATGAATTAATAAACTGCAGGAATAATAGTTTGGAAACAATTCAGTATTAATTTTTTTATTTTTTTACTGTATCATTAGCGACATTTTTAGCGACGTTTAGCGACGTTCATACACGTCGCTAAATATGTCGCTAAGTTGCAACGTTACTACACGTCGCTGATGACGTCGCTAAAAATATCGCTGTATGTCATAACTTGCTGACATGGCAGTGTTGCCAGGTCATAGTAACGTCTCTATAAAAGTCGCTATATACGTCGCTAATTTGTAATGCGACAAATGAACACGTCGTTAATTGGCGACATTGAGTTGCCAAACGTTGCTAATCTAGCGACGTATTTACGTCGCTAGAAAACGTCAGTATAGCGACGTTTGGCGACATTTTTTTCGTCAGCGACTAGCTGAAAAGCGACTTCTGTAAAATGTCGCTAATTACGTCGCTAAATTTATTTAGCGATGTATATTGATCATTTAGTGACGTTTCTTTACGTCGTTAATTTGGCTTTTTCTGGTAGTGTATGAACTTCTCTATGATACTCACTCAAACTAATGTCCCAATTCACCAAATCTCTATGACTTCTATTCCCACAAGTCCAATATATAATATAAAAACTAATACAATAAATTACAATAAGAAATGAGAAACAATATCACAAACACACAAAATAGAGCCCCGTATCACACGGTATCGCACCGTGTCATGATACGGCCTACTCGTGTCCAATTATGGACATGTAGCTAGTATCCCAACTCTGATCTAAGTCCAATATTTACCAAATTAGTATCATGACACACAATTGATGTGTCAATCTCGTAATTCTCCTAAAATATACATAAATTACCACCTAGAATTTATCGTACATAACCAATTGATCTAGAACTTGTTCCTATATGTAGCCCTATGCCATTGGGGTGTTCCTAAGTGTCAAATGCATGATTTGGAAGGTACAATGAGAATTTTTTTAGAATTTACCTATTGGGAGATGGATTCCTAATAAAAGAGCTTAGTGACACGATTCAGACATGATCTCTCCACCAAAGCTCCTTCTCCTTGTGCTCCTTGCTTCTTCAAGCTCCAAAGCTCTTTTAATAGTGAAAATGAGAGGGAATAAAGGAATTTGTGGTTGAATTGATAGAGAAAAAGAAGTGAATTAGGGGTCTAATAAAATTGGGGATCTAAAATGGAAGTAAATAAAGAGGAGAGAGAGAGAGAGAGAGAGAGAGAGAGAGAGAGAGAGAGAGAGCCTCTCTGTAGGCCGTCCAGGTTTCTTCCCTCTCAAAGCTCCATCAAATATCCAATTAGCCCTCCACTAGTGTCATGTAGGTTCTAATTAGGAAGCGATAATTTATGAAGGCTTCTAACTCATACGAATTAACTCTAATCCTTCTAATTAGCTAAAGAAAATAGGTTTCAATGGGCCTAGTCCATGTTGTGCTCAAATAATGTCATGACAAATCTAAATGGGCTCACAAGTGTCAAGTCTAACTATTGGGCTAGCCTCCTAACTATAAATAAATAATACAAGTCATAATAATTATATAACATACTAACAATTAAATAATTAATAAAAGTATTAATTAAATATTTATAGCACACTAATATTAATATTTATTCCTAAAATTAAATACCCACGCCAAATTACCAAACTAACCCTAGTTGAAAAAGTGAGAGTGACAAGAAGACTATCAAATAGTCTTTTTGTGCAATATGAACCTGTAAGTATTCGGGACCGTTAGGTCACCAAGGTAGTTCCCGAACCAGAAGAATGCCTCAAGTCAAGTTTAACTCTGAATGGAAATCATGTCAAGCAAAGCAAGAATCACAGCTCGTAGAGCATACTTGTCACGACCCGCACCCAAAATATCGGACATGAGTCGTGGGTACGTCCAGTCTACACAGCAGAAACGGCGGTAGAACGCTCTAAAGGTTCGTTCTAGGTCACAATCTATATCTCACAAAACCTGTCAATATCCTCTCCAAAGGGAGGGCAACCATGCAATATATATATGAATACTCAATCACAATAACTAGGGGAAGAGTAAAGCACGATATGATATCACAAAGAAACACAGAGCAAGACAATATCCAAATATACAATCCAAGTCTACACTCTACAATATCTCACAGCAGTAAAATAATAAGTACAGTACAGTCACCCAAAATAGCAACTGAAAACAACCCAGGAAAAATCCACATAGCTAACTAGGGCGCTAAAGGCGTCTCCTCGATGGGCTCCTCCTCAGTCTCGGGGTCAAAACACTCCTCGACACCCGGCCCGTAGAAAGTCGGGCAGAAATCCTCAGGATTCTTTGGAAAAAATATGTCCAGTCAGGACTGGAGCGAAGTACATAACTCTGAAAGCAACTCCAAATATATGGTAAGGTGTATATGACTAGCAATAGAAAAGTATACAAGATGCACAGGAAAATAAATACATGATGAAGCAGATAAAGTAGCTGCAATATAAACTGGAGAATAATACAAGTAGAGAAGTAACTGCATATGAGAAAATATGAATACTAGCTAAGTGCCTTGAGTACAAGTTCGTTATGTGATCGGCTTAGGTTGCACATAAATAAACTATAATAACTCCGTTATGCGTGAGTTGTATAACCGACATACACATGAATACTGTTTGACTTTGATCACATAACCAACTCCTACTCCCCTCTCCCACTAATACTCTTGGATCCAACCATGACACGCTACATACATGATAAATAGCTCGCGCATATGAAGGCGAGAGAACAAGAAGCACATAATAGCACATGAGAATCAATACCCGAAGCACATGATGAAATACACGTGATAGAGTATCCGCTGAATACGGTAAGGGGATAGCATCTCATGACGGGATCCACTAGTACCAGCTCATGTAATAATGTGTCAGAATCAAGTATTACAGTTCTAGAACATGTGATATAAACGCTATCATAAAATGGAAACTATCAGAGGTAGATACTCGCCTGATGTCCTGAGCAACTGATGAGGATCGAGATCCGGATTGGCATCGCAAGAACCTATTGCGAAAAGCAAGATTAAACAGGGGTTTATGGATTTAAACTGATATAAAATAACTAAAAATAGGCTTCTAGGATTATTCTAGGTCGAACGGGTCAAACCGGTGAAATTTGGGTCAAAAGTCAACCCGGGTCCAAAAGTCAACTCTAGGTCAAATATTGACTTTTATGGTCAACGGGGACAATTATGGTCAAAGCTAGGTCAAACTAGGATGCTCCTAAAATTTTAGGTCAAAACTAGCTCATTAAGCTAGTAAACCCTCAAACTCGCCTCCTCGAGATACCGGGATACCCTCGGTATCCGATACCTCGACCTAGGCTACGCACCTCACCTAAATCCGCTAAAACCTATGCTAGCATGCGTAAATATATACACACATACATAAAAACCTATCTCTAAACTTATTCCTAGGTAATTGCTCAAAAATCTCGCTCGAAACTCAATACCTTGGATATCTCAAGGTATTGAGATACCTTGATATCTCAAGGTATTGAGATATCCTCCAATACCCCTCTAACTATCCCTCTAGTTAGCTATTTAAATATATAGACACCTAGGTAATTATCTAGGCTAGAATATATATATATCTAACACACACACACACACACACACACACACACACACACACATATATATATATATATATATATATATATATATATATATATATATATATATATATATATATATATAACCACAAACACACATATACCCATATACCTTACCTTATACCTATACATGTATATATCTAGCTATAACATATATCTAGCTATATATATATATATATATATATATATATATATATATATATATATATATATATATATATATATATATATATATATAACTACCTATCTATCTATCTATCTATCTATCTATTTATATATCTATCTATCTATCAATCTAACTATCTATTTATATATATCTATCCCTCACTCTCCCTCTCTCAGCCTATATCCTATTACAGGTGAACCTAAAAACTAGACCTGCATGGGCCACTACCAAAAATGTATCACGACCCGCACCCAAAAAATTGGGCATGAGTCGTGGGTACGTCCAGGCTACGCCGCAGAATCGGCGGTAGAATGCTGTAAAGGTTCGTTCTAGGTCACAATCTATATCTGACAAAATATGTCAATATCCTCTCCAAAAGGAGGGCAACCACGCAATATATATATATGAATACTCAATCACAATAACTAGGAGAAGAGTAAAGCACGATATGATATCACAAAGAAACAAAGAAACACAGAGCAAGACAATATCCAAATATACAATCCAAGTCTACAGTCTATAATATCTCACAGCAGCAAAATAATAAGTACAGTACAGTCATCCAAAATAGCAACTGGGAACAACCCACCTAGCTAACTAGGGCGCTAAAGGCGTCTCCTCGATGGGCTCCTCCTCAGTCTCTGGGTCGCAACACTCCTCGACACCCGACCCATAGAATAACGGGCAGAAATCCTCAGGATCCTCTAAAAAAAATATGCCCAGTCAGGACTGGAGTAAAGTACATAACTCTGAAAGCAACTCCAAATACATGGTAAGGTGTATATGACTAGCAATAGAAAAGTATACAAGATGCACAGGAAAATAAATACATGATGGAGCAGATAAAGTAGATGCAATGTAAACTGGAGAACAATACAAGTAGAGAAGTAACTGCATGTGAGAAAACATGAATACTAGCTAAGTGCCTTGAGTACAAGTTCGTTATGTGATCGGCTTAGGTTGCACATAAATAAACTATGATAACTCCGTTATGCGTAAGTTGCATAACTGACATACACATGAATACTGTTTGACTTTGATCACATAACCAACTCCTACTCCCCTCTCCCACTAATACTCTTGGATCCATCCACGATACGCTATGTACATGATAAATAGCTCGCGTATATGAAGACGAGAGCACAAGAAGCACATGATAGCACATGAGACTCAATACCCGAAGCACATGATGAAATACACGTGATAGAGTACCTGCTGAACAAGGTAAGGGGGATAGCATCTCATGACGGGATCCACTAGTACCAGCTCGTGTAATAATGTGTCAGAATCAAGTATTACAGTTCTAGAACAGGTGATATAAACGCTATCATGAAATGGAAACTATCAGAGGTAGGTACTCCCCTGATGTCCTGAGCAACTGATGAGGATCGAGATCCGGACTGGCATCGCAAGAACCTATTGCAAAAAGTAAGATTAAATAGGATTATATGGATTTAAACTGATATAAAATAACTAAAAACAGGCTTCTAGGATTATTCTAGGTCGAACGGGTCAAACCGGTAAAATTTGGGTCAAAAAGTCAACCTGAGGTCCAAAAGTCAACTTTAGGTCAAAACTAGGTCAAATGTTGACTTTTACGATCAACGGGGACAATTATGGTCAAAGCTAGGTCAAACTAGGGTGCCCCTAAAATTCTAGGTCAAAACTAGCTCATTAAGCTAGTAAACCCTCAAACTCGCCTCCTCGAGATATCGGGATACCCTCGGTATCCGATACCTCGACCTAGGCTACGCACCCCACCTAAACCCGCTAAAACCTATGCTAGCACGCGTAAATATATACACACATACATAAAAACCTATCTCTAAACTTATTCCTAGGTAATTGCCTCAAAAATCCCGCTCGAAACTTAATACCTTGGATATCTCAAGGTATTGAGATACCTTGATATCTCAAGGTATTGAGATATCCTCCAATACCCCTCTAACTACCCCTCTAGTTAGCTATTTAAACATATAGACACCTAGAAAATTATCTAGGCTAGAATATATATATCTAACACACACACACACACACACACACACACATATACCCATATACCTAACCTTATACCTATACATATATATATCTAGCTATAACATATATTTAGCTATATATATATATATATATATATATATATATATATATATATATATATATATATATATATATATATATATTAATCAATCAATCTATCAATCAATCAATCAATCAATCTATCTATCTATCTATCTATCTATCTATATATATCTATCCCTCACTCTCCCTCGCTACCTGCTAATGCAACGCGCCTAGCTGCTGCTGCTGCGAATGCTGCATGGCTGCTGCTGCTTGCTGCTAGCTGCTGGAGATGCTGCTGCTGCTGTGTGCACCTCGCTGCAACGCACTGCTCACCCCTCGCTGCACAACCCACACACACACAAACACGCACACACAATCACACATACACAGACACACACACATATATACATATATATATACAACTATATATATATATATACACACACACTAATACATATATACTTACACACATATACACTTATGAACACACACACACATATATATACAAATGCACGCACACACACACACACACACACACACACACACACACACACACACACACACACACATATATATATATATATATACATAAACACACTTATCTATATATATATATATACACACACAAACTCATATATATATATATATATATATATATATATACACACATACACACAGATATATATATATATACATATACACACACACACACACTCATACATATACATATAAAAATATACACAAGCACTCACTACACACCACCAACACGTGCACAACGACCCCTACACGTACAAACACATATATATACAAAATATAACCCGAGAACTCTATCACACACTCCCTGAAGCTAACCCAACGCACGCACAAGCCCGAAACTAAAAAACCAAGTCGAAATGGCTGTTCGGTCATTTCGACGAATACGTGGTGTGCGGTTTACAAAACCTCCTGAAACGCACACCAAACCAACTCGAGATCGGTCCAAAATTTACCTACGGGTTCTAAATGATGTCTAAATTCTAGAAAAAAAATACTAACTCATCGATTCTAGATCCGTGACAAAAATGCGCACGCACATAGAACCGGCGACGACGAAAACCCCCAAATTGCCCGAAACGCCCATTTTTTCGTGATCCGACTTCACGTGTCCAAACAGAGACACACACTAACCCTTAAGACACCCGATAATGTCTACCTAGGTCTGTCTAACCTAGGACATCATCCAAAATTGGGCCAATCTCGGATTCTATCCGAAATTGACACACAACCTAGTGTCAAAGTCTCCAAACACAACCAAACTAGTTCCAACTTCCTTCCACGGGTAGCCTTAGGGTCTAGGAAGATTCTAAACCACTAATTACACTACATAAGAGCAATTAGTAATGGAAAAGTTAGGGTTTATCTCTTGGGAGTTGGAATCCCAAGGCCAAAGTCTCCAATTCACTTGAAATCACCACTCTCAAGCTCCAAGCCTCCAAATCTAGCCTCCACACTAAGTCTAGGTTCTAAACACCTAGGTTAGGGAAAAGTGTAGGGTTAGAGTTCACATCCATGAAGAATATAATAAGAAAGAGGAGAAATAGAGTACTTACTTGAAGTTGGAAGAAGGAAAGAAGAAGAAAGAGTAGAGAATGGAGAAGAAGAAGAAGAAGAAGAAGAAGTGAAGAAGAAATGGGGGCTGCTGTGATTAGGTCCAAGTCTGGGAATAGGCCGGCCATAGTATAATTAAAGGGTTTATATAGTCTCCAAAAGACCAAAATGCCCTCCTTAACCTGAGTAACCTGTGTAACTCGTGCACCTGAGTCAGAACCCCGCTCGTGACACTCGTATTTTCTTGTACAATTTGACTTGGATTTCATATATATACATTTATGCTTGGTTTAACTTAGTTTTACCATTGGACATGAAAGAAAGAATGATAAGTTGGTAAGTCTCGTCTTATTCCTTTTTATATATCATACGGCGCAATGCCATACGAGTTAGGCTTACATTATACCATAAAAACTGATCCTAAGACAAGACTAGAAAGATAACTTAATAGATGGTGCACAAAATCTATATAATGTGTTTGGATTTGTCGAGTGGGTAAGAAGCCTCCCCACTAGTGCATTTATGTACTGATAACCTACCAGATTGCTCACAGGGTACGGGAGAACCTCGTTCGGTGCAAAAACCCCTTCGTTCATGCTAAGGCGTAGACTTTGCTCTGGAGTCTTAGAGCATTACGTCCGAAGCTAAAGCACATATATAGGACATAATATTGGAACATCGTCTATGTATTATTCCAAAAATGTAACCACTTGGCACGCTTTTATTGTTCTGAGAGAGAGAGGACTTGAGCTACTTGTAATCTCGGCCTAGCGCCTCTTGTAATACTTGTTCAATATCAATAAAGTATTTATTTTACTTCCATACTTTTGTTATTAAATGCTTCCGCTATGACGACTATATGAACTTGTTATCAATCGCCTATTCATTTCTTATTCTGCTGCATTCGGACGATCTGTACGACTCTGTGGCTTAGTTATTTTATTGCCTGTTAAATCATTACTTTGAATGGGCGCAACTTATGCTCGTGTGGCACCACATCTAGATAGGAACGATTGTCCCGCGAAAGTGATGGTGTGGTGATTTGCGTCTAGCAGAGACGAATGATTCCTGCGGGATATCGGAGCATGTTATATTGGTATCAGAGCATCAGCTTTGTGTCTTTGGACTTCGTATCAATTTTCTCGTTTTTGAAAGCTCGTTCATGGGGTTATGTGCAAACGCTCTCTTTCGTTGACACGTTGGGATATTCCATACAATTGGTCTAAATAATTTTTAAAGTGCATCTAAATGGTATGATTGCTTGAATAAGATAGTTATGCAAAGATCCTTCTTCCAACCTGTGTTAGACTTTGTGGAAATAGACTCGTGCTAGAATTTACAAGTTATGTGCAAACCCGAATACCTATACGTAATTACCAAGCTGGTTAGTGTGCGAGATAGAATATCGTTTGGACGTTTAGCTATGCACACAGCCTTTCAGCTAAGTTGTGTTGAGTATCGTGCGCCAAGACCCTTTGATGCTAGCAAGTTTGCGAGCGGGATTGTGATATCGTTCAAATAAGAATAAGTCGGACTTAGATTGGAAACCGAAATAAATATTATCAGTTTATCTCTAAGACGAATATAAAAGATCGTGCTTGAATTTTGAGAAATAGCTCGGACAATATTTTGTGTTGGAAGATGCAAATCAAATATGGTTTACTTGGATGACTATCAACATGGGTATATACGAGACTAAAATTTATCGAGACGATGCTTAGGTATCGTACAGGAGTTCTAAGGAACGACTTAGTGAATATACTAGCAAGTGAAGCAAACACGATTGAGGATTTAATCAGAAGACTCAATTCCTAAGTGGTGTTTGGATCATTTTGGAAATATTTGAGCAAATTCAGAGATCTCGTACGATAGTTGGTTTGAACAATTGGGTATGTGTTGGATAAGTGATAAAAATTATATCGAATAGGAATTCAAGGTAATGGAACCAATATTTGGTTGTAAAAACTTGATGGATCGTGTGAGCAAATTTAAATTAAATCAAACGGATTGAAACTTGAGTATGATATAGCTCGATAGAAATTAGCCTGAGTATGGATATTATGGTTTCGAATTAATAGACTTGGTATAGTATCAATAATTGGAAGATAGCACGGACTAATATAAGTAAAGGAATGTTATAGTTTGATGAAAGAGGTAAGCGATAACGGATTCGATCTGAAATTTGGAAGAACGATCTTGAATCTAGTTCGAAAGATAACCTTCGACAATTAGTCCCGGCCGAGAAATATTATCCTGCGGTAGTCCTGGCATGGTGATTTCACGTCAAGCGGGAATGATCAAACTCGCGGAAAGTGTTCGATGATTATTCAAATGAACTCGATAAAATAGAATGTAACAGAACATAGTTGGATAGACATTGGCTTGAGGATTTGAACTTAGTTGTTTGAAAAATTCTAAAAGTAAACTACGAATTGATCGAACGGTAACATTAAAGCTGGATGATTTGGCTAGATAAATTTTGATTATGGCATGAACGGTTATTAGATGAACATAACTTGAGAGATTATTATACAACTTGGATGAAACACAGTATAACGATAAGGTGTCTGTTCATTCGATGATAACCATAAAGTTTAACATTCTTGTCTTATGCAAGTGTAACTCCTTGCTTGTAAATGCATCACGTCCGTATTAGGATGATTATCCAGCAAAAGCATTGGCAATTGAAGGATCGTCTTAACTAGTGGTTCGATACGATAAGACGAGTTTGGAAATTCAAGTGGATCAAAAGTGTTTCAAGTATAAGTTAGTCTAGAACATGGTGTAAGATACGCTTGATGGTTTCGTGAATGAATACGTGAACCATATTGGTTGACTTGGAGTTATGATTGAGAGCGAAGATTTAGAATTCAATGATAACTTGGTGGTCTAGACTTAGAATAGATATATGGGATCTATCAAAACATGTTAAAGAGATAGACTATGAAAATTCCTAGACTTTATATGCGACATAGATATATCATGGATTTGACTGAATGGACTCGGACCTTATGTAACGAACGTGTTAATGTAAGTAGGATAATCTGTGCTTGATGTTTAAAATTTTGAGTAAAATAAGCTTGGGTAGAATATCCCGTACAAATGAATAATGGTTTGACCTTAGGAATTGGGGCGAGCATCATACGACAAATTTGTACGATGAGTCATGAACATGAACTGTACCTAGTAATTAGGCAGACGATCCTCTGCCGAGTGAAAGAACTTGTATGACCAAATTTAGAGTATTGCTTGAGCAAGCCATAGAACTGGGGCAGCAAGAGTTAGAGTTAGACTTGGAACGGTAAATGTGTGCTATGTTTAACATAAATGGAATTGACGATAGGATGTTGACACTAGTCGGTAGATCAGATGGATTGTGCTTGACGGTTGTGCAATGGTTGATTTGAGTCAGATTGGAAATGACTTGGACTTTGATTGACCCCGTTGGAGGTATCATCGTGATTTGTAAGACGAGAAGCCTTGAGATTTTTGTAAGTAGATTGTCCGAATTCACTGTCGCTTAGTTTGGTTGAATGCATATGTTTGAGTGAGGCCTCGAACCAAGACTCAGTGATATGTTGAACTTGAGTGCAAAGACCTCACTATTTCTAAGTTGGTTGACATGTATATGTTTGAGGGACGCTTTGAATATGTGTACGATCCAGACTCACAAAATAATAATCTCGAATGCTAGTGCAAGTGAATATGTTAGATTTACATGGACAAGTATAACGATTTGGATAAGTTTACCTTAGCCCTAGATCATTATTTGAGATTGATTATAACTTAACCCATGTTAAGCGATATGTTCCACGCTAAGGCACAGTAGAGACCGAGTCAGAGCTTGGAATGAATGATAAACTTATTCAATGAGACAGACCCAGCACACCCGCGACACAAATTGTTATGCTTGAGATAGATTCGATAGTATATGATAGAACGGTTTGCGCTCAGAAAGTCTCGAGGATGAAACTTGTTCTGAGTGGTATATAATGTAATAACCCGTTCTGCTCAAGCAGAGAGACGATTCAAACGACGCTAGTATATCAACCCGAACCGCTTTGCTCAGCGAGAAGACTTGCTTAAGGCAAAGGATTTCAGACTTGGTCCTTCCGGAGTCCAGACTTAGACTTTCAAGGGCTCGCTCGGAGTATCCCTCGATCGAGGCGAATCATCGCTAAGGTGGGTGGCTACTATAAACTTGTCTTTGCTTAGCCTGTACACTTAAAATATGGACGATACATGCTAGTCGCTAGGTGAATTACCCTTTGTATGCTAATAAAGAATACAACGAACCTAGCTAAGGGAATAATCTTACACTACCAGAATAAGCGGTATTAGCGACGTATTTTAGCGACGTCTAGTTAAAACGTCGCTAAATCAGCGACTCTGTAAAACGCGTCGCTAGACGTCGCTAAATGGCGACATTTAGCGACGTTTAGCGACTTTTATTAAGATTTTAAAAGGATAGTCGCTATAAGTTCAATTAAGGTCGCTAAACGTCGCTAATATATCTGATTTAGCGACGTTTAGCGTCGTAATTAGCGACGTATATATCAAAAAAATTTAGCAACGTATTTAGCGACTTCATTTGCGTCGCTAATTTTAATTTTAGCGACGTAATTATGTGACGTCGCTAAACGTCGCTAATTTTTGTTTAATTAGGGCTCGGTTTTCTTTTCTCCGTCTGTCGAAAATTTTGTCGAAAATTTCGAAACCTTTCGAATTCCCCCGCCCCCCCCCCTCTCCGGCGACCGGATTTCCACGGCTGCGTCTACTCCGGCTTCCCCCTCCTCCTCCTCGAGCTCTAGGTAATCTCTCTCTCTCTCTCTCTCATGTGACACTGACACAAGACACTTGACAGACACGACACACGCACACAGACACGACACACGCACACAGACACACACGACACACACACACACAGACGCAGACACACACACACGACACACATAGACGACACATACACAAACACGACACACACACGACACACAGACACAGACGCAGGGGTTAGGTTTAGGGTTGGGGTTAGGGTTAGGGTTAGGGATAGGGTTAGGTTTTTTGACCTGGGGTTAGGATTAGGGTTAGGGTTTGCTTTGCTTGTAAGTGTTTTTTTAGGTTACTTTTTGTTGTTGATTTTTAAGGGGCTTTAGGATTTTGGGCTTCTCAATGGATGTGTATCATAATTTTCTAGTTATACACTTTAAGTGTTTGTTTAAATGCTAGTGTGTGTGTTATATTGGAGGCTATGATATATGTATTTGTGTAGATGTCATATATATATATATATATATGTGTGTGTGTGTGTGTGTGTGTGAGTGTGTGTGTGTGTGTATTTTCGTGGTTGTGTGTGTGTGTCCCTTAACTAATGAGGTGCCTGTGTGACTAATGGTGTGTATGTGGCAGTGGGGGAATAAGTGGTGTGTTGGTTAGCTTATAGAAGCTGTGATAGCAGTGTAGAGTGATATGCACATATCAGTACACATCATTTGGTGCTTACACAACAGGGTTGGGCAGCACTGTGCTGTGGTCGGGCTATGAAGTATCAGTAACAGCTGCAACTTATGTTGCACTGCTAGAGAGAGAGCAACACCGCAAGAGATAGGGGAAGTATTGGTAGTTGGTACTGCTGTTGTATCTGTGTGAGGGAGCCAATTGGTGCTCGAGTTGTACTAAGGGGAGGAGAGTCACTGCTCAATAGCAGTGACTTAAGTGTTGTAAGGATGATGAGATACTTGTGCCTGTGGGTGTGTGAGTGTATGAGGGTGTGTATCTTGATAGCAATCTGATAATTAGAAGAGCAGAAGTTCAGTGATGAAATTTTAACAAAAATGTTAGCAGTGGCAGTAGTAAATGACAAGTGAGAAAGTTTGAGGGTGTGTATCTTGATAGCATGTATGTGGTGGTAATATTGAACTATGAAGTGACTAAAGGGGGGGGGGCCTGGATGATGCGATGTTCAGTTGAAAGTTAAGTAATTAGTGTAAGTTGGGTAATGCAGTGTCAGTGGGTGTATTGGTTAGTGTCACCCCCACATTTTTAGATGAGGATAATTTTGTCATTTTGTATAGTTATTTTATTTTTAGTAATTTAATATTAATTGGTGTGCTATTTAATTAAATTATGCTTCCGTTCCAATAGCTAATTCTTTGTTTTCATCTATCTTACTTTAGAATGATACATAAAGCTTTATAATCTACTTTAGAATGATCTATACTGCTACATAGTCAATTTGCTAATTCTTTGTTTTCATCTATCTTACCAGATGGCACCCAAGAGAGCGACACCTCCTACTGTTAAGGAGGAAGTTATGCCTCCTACTGTTAAGGAGGAAGTGATGCCGACTACTGTTAAGGAGGAAGAGATACCACCTGCGGGGAGTTCCAGTCACCCAGCACCTATCGCGGCGGTATCTCAGACGGGGAGTTCCAGCCACCCAGCACCTATCGCGGCGGTATCTCAGACGGGGAGTTCCAGTCACCCAGCACCCATAGCGGAGCTTGATAACATTAACGCTGCTTATGCGCAGTATTTGAGGGACTGGTATCTGCCCCATTTTGGAAATTCTCGAGATTGATACTATAATGTTTCATATACTTATATATTATGCATTTTGTGTTACTGTGATACTCTGATACTTATATATTATGTGATGCTGTTTATGTCCATTTTGTGTGAGTGTGATGCTGTTTATGCCCTTTTTGTGTTACTGTGATGCTGTTTATGCCCATTTTGTGTGACTGTAAAACTTTTATTGTCTGTCTATAATATTTGTGTGTATTAATTGTATGACTGTGATACTTTTATTCATATTCAATATTGTTAATCCGGTGTTGAGTGTTCCACCGAAGGGGTCGACGAACCCATAGAATTCAACGGAGGGTTGCTCCGGGTATATTTTAAATTAGAAATTTATAAATTGCAGGAATAATAGTTTGGAAAAATTCAGGTTTTTTTTTAATTTTTTTGTAACTTTAGCGACGTATTTAGCGACGTTTAGCGACGTCTAGCGACGTTACTATAAGTCGCTAAAAAAGTCGCTAATTAGCGACGTGTAATTAGCCGTCGCTAAAGACGTCGCTAAACGTCGCTAAATATGTCGCTGTACGTCGCAAATTGCTGACATGGCAGTACTGCCAGGTCATTAAATACGTCGCTGTTACGTCGCTATATAAGTCGCTAATTAGCGACGTTTAGCGACTTTAATAAACGTCGCTATTTAGTGACTCGGAGTCGCTAAACGTCGCTAAATTTAGCGACACAAAAAAGTCGCTAAAATACGTCGGCATAGCGACGTTTAGCGACGTTTTTCCTTTCGGCGACTTGGTTTTTCCCGACTGCGTGAAAACGTCGCTAAATACGTCGCTAAAATTTTTTAGCGACGTTTTTTTGTTATTTAGCGACGTTTTTGGGCGTCGCTATTTTGACTTATTCTGGTAGTGTTATCTGTATTTCTTGTGTTAGAACATGAAAATGAAACTTGGCTTATAGTTGGACCCTCGCATACTACCATAGCTTCATACAAGTAGACCCCGCTATCCCTCGAGTAGATCATTATATACTCTTCGTAGTGCATTTCTTCACTTGTTTACACTGCTCGCCTTATGGATTATGTTGCCCGATATGTTCTTGTACGGTTTTACTTCTCGTACTACCCCTTAGACCCGTGCTAATGTAAAGGCTTGTGTTCTAAGGTAGACTATACATTATGTTTTCTTATGCTTATGCTACCAACAAATGCATGCTTGCCTGCTTATATTGTAACTTGTACTCGTTTGCCTCATTTTAATGCTTTTCACATAATTTTATGTCGTGATCCTGTAATACTTGTCATATCCCGATCTTTTGCAGGCTAAGCAAAGACAAGTTTACCGTAGCCACCTACCTTAGCGATGATTCGCCTCGGTTGAGCGATACTTCGAGCGAGCCTCTGAAAGCCTAAGCCGAACTCCTGTAGGTACAAGTCTGGATATGCTTTGACTCAAACTAATATTCTCGCCTGAGCAAAACGGGTTGGGATATTGCACTTTTATCGTTTGAATCGGCAGTCCGCTTGAGCGGAATAAGGTGTTACATCATACACTACTCAGAAGAAGTCACGAACGAGCTTTCAAAACTGTAAAAAATTGAAACAAAGTCCAAAGGAGTATAGCCAAGCTCTGATACCAATCTGTCATGCCCCGATCTCCCGCAGGCTAAGCAAAGACAAGTTCACCGTAGCCACCCACCTTAGCGATGATTCACCTCGGTTGAGAGATACTTCGAGCGAGCCTCTGAAAGCCTAAGCCGAACTCCTGTAGGGATAAGTCTGGGTATGCTTTGCCTCAAACTAGTATTCTCGCCTGAGCAAAATGGGTCAGGACATTGCACTTTTGCCATTTGAATCGGCAGTCCGCTTGAGCGGAATGGGGTGTTACAACACTATCCATATCATGCATGTATCTAGTTAGCCAGAAGACTATCAAATAATCTTTCTGTGCAATATGAACCTACAAGTATTCGGGACCGTTAGGTCACTGTAAACACCTAAATTTTTCAGAAATTAAAAATAAATTTTCAAATTTTTTTGGAATTTTTGATTAATTAAAATAAATGTTTTCTGGTATTAAATAAATTGTATAATTTTATTATATATTAAAATATTATAAAAATAATATTTTTGACTGTAAAATAAATAATTAGTCATATTATAATTTTTTTGAAATTTATTGGACCCCAGAACTATTTTTAAAGACCTAAAAACAAAGTTTTTAAATAAACCAAAATGAACCGGGTTAAACCTATTCTAAACCAACCCAAACCGGTTCAAATAAACCGAACCGGACCCAATCCTATTGGATCGGGTCTAATCAGAACCTGACCCGACCCACTACCTGACCCGACCCATTACTACTCTGCTACAGTAACCATCCCTCGAAACTGACCCGACTCCCGCGGCCGTTTCGTTTTCACCACCGACTGTTTCCCTGACTTTCGGCCGTTCGTCTCCGTGGTAACCCCCGCCTCGTCGATGCCCCATAACCGTTGCCATGCCTCCCTATTTAAACCCCCATCTCCACCACCACCACCGATCACCACCATCGCCGTCAACCCCACATCCACCGCCGTCTCCCCGCTGCCACCGCTACCCAAGCTCCCCTCCGGCATCCTCCGACTAACCCCAAGCCCCTGCCGTCGAGCCCAGCCATGGATAACCTTCCCGAATAGTGCAGTGGCCATAACAGCCTCAGCAAACGCCGCCGCCGTGCCTCGTCTCGCCATCTTCTATTACAACAACAAACCACCGCGAGGTAACTGTCTTCCCGCTTGCGTAACTTTCTGTTCATTGATCCATTTTTCATTTTATCGAATCGTGCGTGTAGACCACGTTACCCTCTCGAAACCCGCATAAAACGTTCGGGGTATCGCGTCCTGTGGCTTTCGTAAATCGTGACACAAAATCAGAAAAATATTCCCAATTTTTAAAAATTCAGAAATTGTTTCGAACTCCCCAGTTCACGGCAGTTTTTCGAACAACATGGTTAATGTTTTCAAAATTTACCTGAACAATAATTTAGACCGTATAACCAAGTTTTAAATCCTGTTTTTAGTTTATTTTATTGAGCTGTATATTGTAATTATTTCAAGAGTGAAAATGACCAAAAAAGCTTGGTATTTAAAATCCTGATTTTCCCAGAACTGGGTGCGTCCCGCTAAACGAGACGACTTGGTCATGTGCGAACTTCATCGAAAGGTTCGCACCATCAATACAGATGTGTGGAATTTTACAAAATTTGATTTGAATGTGCGTGCATACCGGAATCAACACGTATCCATCGACAACACCCTGTATCGTCCCTGTTCTGAAACTCGTTGTAACTTTGTGTGTGCTTGTCGTTTCAAAATAAAACTTACGCCATCGGACTCGTAGCAATACGCTGGTCATGTGACCCAAGTTTGGTTCGATTCCGAGAACGTTGACAAATTCCCGTATTGTAGGCCCCACGGCTCCACTTGACGGATGATTTTGTGATTGGCTCATCGGAATTCAGTTCTGGACATTTCGTTGGGTTCATATCGTCATTCTGGATGTTCTGTTGGGTTCCGTTGGGTTCGTATCGTGTAACGTCACTAGAGATTGATATCGTGACCTTATATATCTTCGTTCTTGCATTATCAAGTACGTCATACCATAGGACACTTGACACTGTTCATGAGACAAAATCTTTCTGAGATATTTATGGTGATTCTGTGTAGGGTACATGATTTGTGACAAAGATATTATATATGCTTAGCTATCATTATGACTCGCTACATCAGTTAGAGGTCATGATCTTGCGTGACATGGACATGAGACGTCGTAGACATAAGACGTATGATTACATTGGGTGGGAAGAGATACACATGTTACAGGTTGATTATATTATTATGGTGTCGTAGCCACGCCGAGCTAGGCTCCTACATGATATCACTGCTACTGGCTCCCCGACACAGAGCTTGTAGTAGTCTCAGCCTGAGTTCTAGTAATGCTCTCATTTTGCATATCACATAGCTGGTTATATAGTTTGCCCTCTTAATTCATTTCATATACTGCATTTATTTTGGCTTGAGTTATTCTTGTACCTTGCTATGTCTCCTGAGGACCTGGAATCTGGATTATGTCCCCAGGTTTAGAAGAGGAGATCTACCCCGAGGTGTTTGAGACAGGAGCATACATTGGAGCAGTACTAGAACCCGAGGACGAGGTGGTCGCCGAGGATTTCTCCTGAGTATCTGGCTTTTTGTACTCAGTTATTTCTATTGTTGACTCTTACTTCCTGTTTATTGAACCGCTGTATCAAACTCATTATCGGGTTGTTCCCCGAGACTTTTTATTGAGATTTGTTGGATATATTTGATCTTGATTATTCTGACATTTATTTTGTGATTATCTGCTATGGATGAGATTAGTATCATTGACCTTTATAGTTGTTTTACAGCTTAAGTACACCCTGATGGGTCCATTAAATTGGGTTTGCCCATCGGTGTGTGATGCTGGCCATTGTCACGTGTCTAGTCCCTCTATATTTTGGGACTGGGGCGCGTCAGTCGCCAAGGCAGTTCTCGAACTAGGGGAATGCATCAAGTCAAGTTTAACTCTGAACGAGAATCATGTCAAGTAAAACAAGAATCACAGCTCGTGGAGCATACTCGTTCTGAACAAGAATCAAGAATTATCATGTCATGAATCTGGAAGACCCAAGACTTGTATATCGTGGATAACTTGTGCACAAGGTATTCATATTCAGGTTCCTGCGGACGATCCCCGAGGCAGCGGGGCCGATCTGATCCTGACGGAACTTCACGATAGTCGCATGATAGTGGGTGGCATGGAGTAAAATGCCCCCTTGGACTTGTATTGCACCCCATACCGTCCCGGGTGAAGGTGGCATATAGCGACTCATACCTCACGCATCTAATATCGCCCCAAGACTATAACTCATCCTTTATAGCTATGCCAGCAACTCCTGTTTATATAGATAAGTCATCCTCGCTTAGTAGCAATCTGCGTACGAGTTATTGTATCACATCCAGTAATCTGAAATACCTGAACGATTATGAGTATATGACATTTGTATATATTGAACACCTGAGAATCCATTATAACACACCTAAGTAACCTGTGTAACATGTGCACCTGAGTCAGAACCCCGCTCGTGACACTCGTGTTTGGTTATGTAATTTGACTTGGATTTTATATATATACATTATGCTTAGTTTAACTTGGTTTTATTATTGGACAGAGAATAAAGAATGGTAAGTTGGTAAGTCTTCCCTTATTCCTTTCTATATATCGTACGACGCACTGCCACACGAGTTAGGCTTACATTATGCCATAAAAACTGATCCTAAGGCAAGACTAGAAAGATAAATTAATAGATGGTGTACAGAACCTATATAGCGTGTTTGGATTTATCGAGCGGGCGAGAAACCTCCCCATCAGTGCATTCATGTACTGATAACCCACTAGATTGCTTGCAGGGTATGAGAGAACCTCGTTCGGTACGAAAACTCCTTCGTTTGTGCTAAGACGTGGAGTTCACTCTGGAGCCTTGGAGTGTTACGTTCGGAGCTGAAGCTCATATACATGACATAATGTTAGAATATCGTCTATGTATTATTCCATAAATATAGCCACTTGGCAAGCTTTTATTGTTTCGAGAGAGAGAGAGGACTTGAGCGACTTGTAATCTCGGCCTAGTGCTGCTTGTAATACTTGTTCAATATCAATAAAGTGCTTATTTTACATCCATACTTATGTTATTCAATGCTTTTGCTATAACAACTCTATGAACTTGCTACCAATCGCCTGTTTATTTCTTATTCTGCTGTATTTGGACGATCTGTGCGACTCAGTGGCTTAGTCATTTTACCGTTTGTTCGGATCATGGCCTTGTACAGGCGCAACTTATGCTCATGCAGCATTATATCCAGATGGGAATGATCGTCCTGCGGGAGCGCTGGCATGGTAATTCCCGCCTAACGTGGATGACCTATTCCTACGAGAGATCGGAGCGTATCATATTGGTATCAGAGCATCGACTTTACCTCTTCAGACTTTGTATCGATTTTCTCAGTTTTGAAAGCTCGTTCGCAGGTTATGTGCAAACGCTCTCTCTCGTTGACCCATTAAGATATTCTATAAAATAAGTCTAAATAATTTTAAAAGTGCATGTAAATGGTATGATTGCTTAAACGATATAGTTATGCGAAGACCCTTGTTCCAACCTATTTTAGACTTTGTGGGAATAGACTCATGCAAGAATATGCAAGTTATGTGCGAACCCAAATACCTATACGTGATTACCAAGATAGTTAATATACGAGATAGAATATCATTTGGACGGTTAGCTATGCACACGGCCTTTCGGCTAAGTTGTGTTGAGTATCGCTGCACCAAGACCCTTTGGTGCTAGCAAGTTTGCGAGTGAGATTGGAATATTATTCAGATAAGGATAAGTCTGGCTTAGATTGACAACCGATAGAAATATTATCAGTTTATCGCTAAGGCGAATATAGAGGATCGTGCTTGGATTTTGAGAAATAGCTCATATTTTTTATGTTCATATTTTGTATATGTGTGCTCTTGCTGTATATTGCATTCCGTATATTTTCTGGATTTCTCTAGCCGTTCTCATATAATTTCTAGATTTGTGAATAGTATTAACCACTCTTGATATATAACCCCTCTCTTTATCCCTCTTTCCGATTCTTTCACTTTTCTCTTTTTATTTTCTTTTTCTTTTCTCTCTCCTCCTCCTTAGCCGAGAGCAGCCCAGGCCGGTTCCCCTCTCCTTTTCCTTGGTAGTAGTGGTAGTAGTTAGTGGTAGTTTTAGACAAGTACATCTTGTCAGCGAGGAAGAACTTGCACTTTTACATTATTGTGGATCTTTTGTATTTTATTAGTTTTTATTGTGCTCTATGAACTCCTCTACATGTTTACTCCTCAATTTTGATAGCTTGGTTGGACTAGATCTATATTCCTTAGTTTTCTTGGTTTTGATCTCTTAAAACTTACTATTTTCCAAAAACTAGTTGTTCTATGTGAGAGAGCATCTGATTTCAGGTGGTTTAGAACTTTACTTCTCTGAATTTGAGCTGGAAACGAGGATTTTATGGAGGAACTAGATTTCAGACTTGGAGTTTTTTTTTTCATGGCTGAAACTTGCTGTCCTGGGATGAAGGAGCTCCATCTGGCCTGCTTGGCATATGGCCTGGACTCCTCGCTCTAAACTCAGCATGCTGCCATATTGTTGGACGCCTGACTGAATCTGCACATCCTTCCCTTGGCCAAATGCATGAAACTTGAACGAAAGTAATTTCTCTAAGTTCCTGATTCCATATGGCCTAGCGAAGCATACGACCGAGTCATCCATGCAGCCCCGAGCTATGCGTACTTTTTCCAATGCATGACTCAGCGCCGTCTTGGCTCGGTTTCTACCAATTTTGTCTTTTTCTTCCTTAACACGCTTTATTGGCCAGTCACATTGGTCACTTCCCTGACACGCTTTATTGACCAGTCACATTAGTTTCTTTCTTGACCTTGTGTTTAATTCCCGGTCACTCAACCCTTGTCCCGAGGAGTGGACCTTGTTATGACCCATGTGGTCAGTTTGATCCATGCGCCCCAGATTTTACGCATTATTTCTTGCATGCGGCCAGCTTTATGCATGCAACCAATTTCTTGTCTGCGGCCAGCTCATCCCATGCACTTCTAGCACTTATAAGTATAATATTTTTATTTTTTATATGTTCTTTTATAGATTATTTACTCCTTATGCTTGGCCCGATTAGTTAAATTCATATGATGCATGTTATTTCTAAATTGCTTATAACCTGGATGCTGCACTTATCAGAATATGGAATATAATCACACTGCTAAATTAAGAACTCCCAGCACTTGACTTGTATTGAATGAA
This sequence comes from Iris macrosiphon, assembly GCA_036927795.1. NCBI lineage: Eukaryota > Viridiplantae > Streptophyta > Magnoliopsida > Asparagales > Iridaceae > Iris > Iris macrosiphon. Next base: position 45,735,426 of record JAYESA010000019.1, on the reverse strand, counting down.
CCTGATCCCTGACTCCAGATACCTGACATGTACTGAGAACTGGATAGTGGCTCGACGTAGCTCACTCCGGACATGATAGAATCTCCAAAACTGAAATGCTTGTACTAATAAGATAAATTTCCATGGTTGATTGCTTGTCCCTGTCCTGATTGTACTGGTCAAGTTATTATCCAGTCTTGCATCATATCTAAGGTAGATTCCTGAACACCATGGTCAGGAATCCTTGATAACTTGCATAAGTTAATAACTAGAATAATTATCTAGAAGCATCTAGAGAGATTTCCTGGCTATATATAATCCCGGTATCCCAACGACACATGATGGATTTGGAGCTCTCCGTCTAGAGGGACACACTTTTAGCACACCGGTGAGTGTTGTAATCTACCGGTCAAATACTATATACGTAATTTAATCTATGCTATGCATTCTTACGTCTAGATAATCCGGATAGTCTGTAGGATATGTAGTTGTATGTAATCTCAACTGTATTTGTTAGTAACCAGGATTGTGATAACCCTAGTTAGTTAATGGTAGTAAGCCGTAGGTCATGATTGGCCATGATTTTATATTTTCTAGTCTTGTCTTGGATCATCCAGCTACTAATCCTAAACTGTACCCGTTACTGATTCCTGAAACTGCTTAAATTATTTATTTACATATTGCTATTATTTTTCTTATGTTATTGAATGTTTGCATGCTGGTTTTAGTTCCTAAGTTGGCTCTCTTATGATACTTTGCTATTTTAGGGTCTGACCCCACTGGTTTTGTATGGCCAGATTTTGGAGCAACACTGCAGGATCTTCCGTACATCCCGCCTCCTGATGGTGAACACCAGGAGAACTCGAGGACTTGAGTGGGTTTCTTCTTTATCAACCACCTGATCTTGTACTTATAATTTTGAGGCATTTTGCCATCGAGCACGTATTTTAGCTCGTGTTTTGGTATTTTATATTCTAGCCAGCGGGCCTTCATGTAAAGCATATTCTAGACTATATCTAGAGCTGATCATGTAATATTCCACTCTGCTAGTTCTTTATTTTGGGTAACTAGCTTCATGATCATCTATGTATGTGTAGTTTGGGATGCCTTACTATTATATGTTTGGTGATTATTCTTCTTGTAACTTGTTGCTTGCTTGAGATTGAGACAACTAGGACTCCTAACCCAGGAATGCCTATTGGATTGTAGAGTAAACCCTCACATGTCAAGATATCTATGACTGTATCTTGGGGTATAGAGTACTCTGGTATACGTAGCTGGTTTTGCCCGCCCCCGCCCTCCATTATTCTTGTTCTGGGGCATGACACTATATATATTAGCAAAAAAAGGGCAAATAAACTGATCAAAAAATTGAATTGTATTATAGTTATACTTTAGAGTACTAATATGAATAGTAATTAGTAGTTACTATAATTTGGTACTAAGTACTTAAAATTAGATATAGAATTATGAATCGGAGTATCGGCCGTATCGTCGGTTAAGGATCGGAGTTTCAGATTTTTTGTATCGTAAAACAAATAATTATTAATAAATTAATAATATTTTAGAAAGTATATTTCATACATTTAGGCATAATTTTAAGTATTTCTAGTGTTGTTTCTTAGTACTTTTGAAATTGAATGAAATAGTAGTCACCCTTTCCGATTAGTTTACATATGATAGATAAGTTTATTTTTTACTTGCTTTTACAACCTTACTATGCTAAGGCATGTATCGGCCATATTCGGATGAGTGTCGAGGAAGTATAATTTTGGATAGGTGTAAAATAAGTATCCTAACTCTAGCTTTTACAATATTTAATTCTTTATGAGACTTCTTCATCAAGTATCCTAACTAACTAATCCTTTAGCAAATATCTTAACTCTTCTTGAATCTAATTAATCCATATTGTCTGAATTAATATATATGGTACATGAAGAATCAATGAGTCGATGCTTAGTTGACCGATCATGGATGTACAATCAGCGACATGAGAGTAGAATTGGTTTGACAGATGATTTCATGGCAGACGTTGAGAAATTTCTCAAATACGCCCATAGTCAATCTCATTTCATGGATGAGAGGCTCATCAAGTTTCCTTATGTCAAATTTTGTAATATACCATTGAAAGAGGTGGATCTCGTGAGGGAGCATCTCTATTAGTAGGATTTTGTACCGAACTACAAGGAGTGGATGGCTCAAGGAGAAGCTTTGTTTTTGCAGTATCATCATTTCTCCTTTAATACAGAGGTAGAAGAGTGCACTCTCGGAGGTAACTTTGAATATCGACCATGAAATTTGGCGCGTGAGTTGGTATTTGATGCGTCCGGTCCAAGTTTTGATCCAGAGGATCTTAAACCTGATGCAAAGAAATTCTATGATATGTTCAAGAATGCCGATACTCTGTTATACCCGGGTTATGATTCTCATTCTTTTCTGTCGGTAGTGATGCGTCTGTTAATCCTAAAGTCTAATTTTAACTTGCTGTAGGAATGCTACAACCGAATAATTCAGTTTTCTAGAGAGTTGTTGCCAAAAGGATCAAATGAGTTGCATGAAAACTTCTACAAGTCAAAGATGATGATACAGAAACTCGAATTAGGCTAAGAAAAGATATATTGTTATCGAAACGGTTGCATATTGTACTACAAGGAGAACAATGATAAAGATAAATATATTTTCTGTCATGCGGACCAGTACAATCCAATTCAGGGAAAAAAAGTCAACTATTCGAGCAAGGTTGTGTCTCTACAAGTACATACAATTTTTGCCAATCACAAAGAGACTGCAGAGGATATATATGTCCACAAATATAACACAACACATGACATGACATAGCAAGAAACAAAAGATGGATGAAGGAGAATTATCTCATCCTTTCAATGGAGGCATGGAAATATTTTGATCTTTGTCATCCTGAATTTGTTGCGATGCCCAGGAATGTCCGGTTGGATTTATGTTCTGATGGATTCACTCCTTTCAGATAGTCAGGATCTCAGTACTCTTATTGGCCGATAATTTTGACTCCTTACAATCTACCACTATGGATGTGTATGAAGACTACTTACATATTCTTGACATTTATTATACCCGGTCCAAAAAAATCCAAAGAAGAATATTGATATCTACTGCAACCATTGCTGGATGAGTTAAACCAATTTTGGCAATTCGATATTCGGACATACGATATATCGAAGAAGCAGAACTTTCAGATGAGAGCGTCTCTCCTGTGGACCATTAATAATTTTCCAGCATATGAGATGTTATCGGGAAAGAGTACTCATGGTACTTTGTCTTGTCTGATATGTATGAAAAAGAGTAAGGCATTCCATCTCCAAAATGGAGAAAAATTATGCTTTTTTTATTGTAACCGTCAGTTCCTTCCTGTATCACATCCGTGGAGAAGGAACAAAGATGCCTTTAGAGCTGGTAAACAAGAACTATCTTCTCCCCCGTTGAGACTGATAGGAGATAAAGTTTGGAAAGAGGTAGATGAATTGCCGACTATGATGGAAGATCTGATATCGGTCGATCACTTTGAAGGGTTCAGACATAGGCATAATTGGACGAAACAGAGTATCTTTTGGGACTTACCTTATGTAATGATACTTTTCATTCAAGCATATAGCCGATTCAAAAGACGCAAGTGCGATTACCCGACACGTCTTGCTTAGCGAGAAGAATCACTTGAGGCAAAAGATTTTAGACTTAGCCCTTCAGGAGTTCAGACTTAGACTTTCAAAGGCGCTCTTAGTATATCGTTCGACCAAGGTGAATCATCGCTAAGGTGAGTGGCTACGATAAAACTATTTTTGCTTAGCCTGCACACTTAAAAATATGGACGATAAATGCTAGTCGCTAGGTAAATCACCCTTGCATGCTAATAAAGAATACAAAGCACCTAGCTAAGGGAATAATCCTATCTTGTATCGCTTATCTTAGAACATGGAAATAAAACTTGGCTTATAATTGGACCCTCTCATGCTACCTTAGCTTCATTCTAGTGGACTCCGCTAATGCTTCGAGTAGATCATTATATACTCTTCGTAGTACACTGCTTCACATGTTTACACTGCTCGTACCATAGATTATGTCGCCCGATATTCCCTTGTACAATTTTATTCCTCACACTACTCCCTAGAGCCGTGCTAACGTAAAGGCTTTTGTTATAAGCTTGACTATACAGTATATTTCTTTATGCTTATGTTTGCAATAAATACAATGCTTGTCTGCTTACATTATAACTTATACTCGTTTGCCTCATTTCAATGCTTGTCACATAATTTTATGCCGTAATCCTGTAACACTATCCATATCGTGCATGCATCTAGTTAGCTAGAAGATTATCAAATAGTCTTTTTGTGTAATATGAACCTGCAAGTATTCGAGACCGTTAGGTCGCCAAGACTGTTTCCGAACTAAGGGAATACTTCAAGTCAAGTTGAACTCTAAACGAGAATTATGTAAAATAAAGTAAGAATCACAGCTTGTGGAGCAATACTTGTTCAGAACAAGAATCAAGAATTATTATGTCATATTGTGAATCTGGAAGACCCAAGACTTGCATATCACGGATAACTTGGTGCACAAGAGAGATTTTTGAATCTCGTTCAACGGACGATCTTCGGGGAACCGGGGCCAATCCGATTCGGATGGAACTTATGCAGCAGCCTTAATCATATGCGAGGAAGATGGCGTGTGTGTTTTATATTGCGCCATTCTCGCTCAAAGGCTGATAGTCTTATGTGCTGGACGGGATATTTTGTAGCGCCTCACATGCTTTTATTGCATACATCCTCATCAATGACTATAACACATCCTTTATGGCTATGCCAGTGACTCATGTTCATATAGATAAGTCATGCTCACTTAGCGGCAATCCACGCCCGAGTCATTGCATCATATCTAGTAACCTGGAATACCTGAACGAATATGAGTATAAGATATCTGTGCATACATTAAACACCGTATAAGATATCTGTGCACACATTAAACACCAGAGCAATCTATTGTAACCCACCCGAGTATAACATAATCTGAGTAATCTGTGTAACTCATTCACCTAAGTCAAAATCTCGCTCGTGACACTCGTGTTTGCTTATATAATTTTTTGTGGATTTTATATGTATATACTCGTGTTTAGTTTAACTTGGTTTACCTTGGACATGGAAAGAATAATGGTAAGTTGGTAAGTCTAACCAAATTATTGGGATACGGCCTACACGTATCCAATTGTAGATACGACACTAGCCACACACAATCAAACACATGTCAATTTGGTCTAATTGACCAATTGACAAACACAATATGTGTTAATCTCAGAATTCTTCCAAAATTGACACAAAATATACCATAAATTTCTCCATAGGCCTCCTATGAACCTAATTCCAATTCCAATGGGTAGTCTTAGTATATGGGGTAGTTTCTAATGATTAAAACATAGATTTAGAACCTAACTAAATAGGAAAACTAAATTATACCTATTAGGAGAAGAATTTCCAATGCTATCTACACTAGATACAAGAGACATAGAGGATATCATAAATGAGAAACTATCAGAGAATATACTCACCTGAAATCTGATGAACAGTATCACAGATGTTCGGTACGATGCCTCAAAGATTTGAATAGGGAATATTACATCAATACAAGATTTCGAAATAAAAATAAGTTAAACTAGTCAACTTCTAGGTCAAAGAGCTATTTCTATGTCAAAACGGTCAAACTAGGTCAACTCTAGGTAAAACTGGTCAAACTTGGTCAAACTACCTATTTCTAAGTTATATGAGTCTTCTCTAAGATATTGGGTCCATACACTATGCAACTAGGCCACACTAGCGAAACTAGGATACTAAAAGATACCGTATCGCAAGATACACAAATAATTAGATATAAGAATATCACAATATGTATATATACAAGCAATAATATATATAATATTCCTAATTATAATTGCTAAGTGGATACCTTGTCTTTGAACCAATGCGGTATCGGACCAATAAACCTCCATCTCGATACTCAAACCCAATACCTTGGGTATCAACCTGATACCTTGACATTTACCTTGGTATCTCAAGGTAATGTGCTCTTAGTATATATTATCTACTTAAACTCTAAACTATAGACTAATTTGTATTATCTAATATAACTACTATACTATCTACTAATACATACATACATACATATATATATATATATATATATATATATATATATATATATATATATATATATATATATATATATATATATATATAACTTAGAGATACATAAGTATATATCTATAGATCTAACTTACTAATTAACAATAAGTATCTATATATAGATAACTAATTAAATAGATAACTAATCACTAATAAACTAGTTAACTATCAATAACTAACTACTATCAACCAACCAACTACTAACTAGCTGCTCCCCCTAGCTGATACCCTGCTGATGGAGTTGCTGATGGTACACTGTGCTATTTCTTATACTCTACAAGCTGCTAGCTGCTGGCACTGGCTCACAATTGCTAATGCTGCAGTTGCTGTGTTTGTTGCTGTTGCAGTTGCTGTATTTGCTGCTGCTGGTGGTATGCTTCTATACTTGTGCAGCATGCTGAAATGCTGTTGCTGCTGCAGCTATTGTTGCGTTGCTGCTGCTATGCTTGTGTAGCATGCTGAAATGCTACTGCTGGGGTAGCTGCTGCTGCTGCAGCTATGACACTGCCTGCCTCGCTGCTAGCTTGCTGTTTGTGCACTGAAAACCTGTTGATGATGTTGCCCGACCCTCTTACAACATACAATACATGCACACACACACACAAGCACAAATATCCACTCTTACTAGTAGCTATATATATATATATATATATATATACACACACACACACACACTTACACATACATATGTAAGCATACACATAGCTTTATATATATATATATATATATATATATATATATATATATATATATATAGAACATGGAGTGGTGGCCCATGTGGTTGACTTTTCTAGAGGGGTTAAGTGTGAACACCTTTATGGCAATCTTTATTTTGCAAATGACATCTAGCCTAGTGGTTAAGACCGATGCATATTATCCAGGAGGTTGCGGGTTTGAGCCTCCTGGGCGTCATTTAATTCTTTTTGGAGAAATTAAGTGGTGAGTTGGTGATAGGTGTAGCACAGGTGCGGGCCGACAGGCCAGGATGTGGGATATATATATATATATATATATATATATATATATATATATATATATATATATATATATATATATATATATAAACATCTCAATATATATAGATACATAAAAATATCAATATATGGATACATAGTCATAAGTAACATACACACATATGTATATATAACTACTTATGTATATATATATATATATATATATATATATATATATATATATATATATATATATATATCACACTTCACACACACACACACACACACACACACACACACACACACACACATATATATATATATAACTATGCATACACATTCATAAATATAATACAAGTAGATATATATAGATATCTATCCACTAGTATTTATATATCTATATACATATATACATACATATATATAGATATCTATATACATATACATAAACTATATATATACATATGAATACATATATCACTAATAGCTATAAACAATACAAATTTAATCTAGAAATGCAATACAACAAGCACATGGAGTGCATCGCACCCGTATCATACTAGATCTATGATATGCTTGCGATACGAGTCAACCACACAACCAAACTTACCCCAAAGGACACGAGCAAGTCTGAATTAGTATATATGAATAATACGAAGAGTAAAATACACATCTACGTATTTGTGTCAAAATATGACATGCATAAAGTCCCGTGTCAGAAGAAAAACTCCCAAATCAACCCGTATCTCCAAATTATTGGGATACAGCCTACACGTATCCAATTATGGATACGAAACTAGACACACACAACAAAACATATGTCAATTTGGTCTAATTGACCAATTGACAAACACAACATGTGTCAATCTCGAAAATTTCCCAAAATTGACACAAAATACACCATAACTTTCTCCATAGGCCTCCTATGAACCTAATTCCAATTTCTATGGATAGCCTTAGCATATGGGGTAATTTATAATGATTAAAACACATATTTAGAACCTAATTAAAGGAAAAAAAACTCAATTATACCTATTGGAAGATGGATTCCCAATACAACCTCCAAAATTAGGTGAAATTGGCTTCCAACTTGTAGATTCTTGCTCCTCCTTATAGATCCTTGCTTTTTTTTTGTAGATCCTTGCTTTACTAGTCTCTAATGATGATTTTGGAAAGAAATTGGGTATGAATTAATGTGGGAATAAAGAAATTGGGGAGAGTGATGCCTCCATACGACATGTACCAAGGGAATAGTCTAGTTCCTCAGCACCTTCTCTCTCCGATCCATAATATCAACTGACTACTCTGGATATCTAAGAGTAGGGCCCAGCTCTATCTCCGAGTGATCCAACACATGACTAGGATCCACCATATACCATCTCAATTGTGATAAGTGAAACACGTTGTGCACTCCCTCCAATGCAGGTGGCAAGTCTAGTCGGTAAGCAACTGTACCGATCCTCTCAAGAATAGTGAAAGGTCCGATGAATCGCGGACTAAGCTTTCCGCCACCTCCGAAGCGAATCGTGCGTCATATCAGAGAAATCCTCAGAAATACCAAACTACCAACCTAGAATAAAACAAAACCTTAAGAACTTAATCTATAACAAACAACCAATATCAAGCACAAAATAAAAATCTAAAACTATAGTTCAAACTTCAAAGGTCTCCGGTGGCTATCGGCCCAATGCCGCTGTCTGTCCCACGCCACTCGAAGTCTGTCCCTGATCAACTTAACCTTCTCCGCTATATCCAAAATCATCTCTGGCCCTAGCAAAGCTCTTTCTCCAATATCGTCCCATGATAAGGGAGTATGACATCTTCGACCGTACATGGCCTCAAATGGTGACATCTCTATACTAGCCTGGTAGCTGTTGTTGTAAGCAAACTCTACCAAATGGAGATGGTCCACCCAAGATCCTCCAAAATCTAGTACACAAGTATTTAATATATCCTCGAGAGTCTGAATAGTCCTCTCTGACTTCCCATCTGTCTGGGAATAATATGCAGTACTAAACTTGAGTTTGGTGCCCAAACTCGCCTACAAACTCCTTCTGAAATGAGAAGTGAAATAATTATCCTGATCCGAGACTATGCTAAATGAAACCCTATGTATCCTGACGATCTGCCTTACATACATCTCTGCCAGCTTCTCCGTAAACAAAACCACCTTGAAAGGCAAAAAGTGGGCTGACTTGGTCAACCTGTCAACAATGACCCAAATCGCGTCTTTTTCTCCTGGAGATCATGGAAGTCCGAACACAAAATCCATAGTAATGTGCTCCCACTTACACTCTGGAATGGGTAAAGTAAACCTTCTGGCCTCTGTTTCTCGACTTTTACCTGCTAGCACACTAAGCATCTGGATACAAACTGTGCCACTTCACTCTTTATGCTATTCCACCACACTCTCTCTCGTATATCCCGATACATCTTGTTAGCACCTGGATTTATGAAATACTGAGAGCGATGTGCTTCCTGTAATACCTCCTAATGCAGCTCCCCATTAGGCATACACAATCTAATACCATGCCGCAAATAACCATCCTCAGAAATGGTAAAATCATCCTCCAATCTTGCTCTCACCTGAGCTCTGATACTCCTCAGAGATATATCCTTATACTTGGTTGCCTTGATCCTGTCCATCAACTTTGAGTGTATCTGTAACCCCCATAATTGCATAGCAAAATCATGAACTATTACCTCAATGCCCATGCTCTCCAAGTCCTCCAACAAATATCGATCCTGAGTCAACATCATAGCTACCGGATACCTGCTCAAGGCATCGGCAACTACATTGGCTTTTCTAGGATGATACTGCAAAGAGATGTCAAAATCTTTCATTAGTTTCAACCACCGACACTGCCTCAGGTTCAACTTCTTCTGTGTAAAAATGTACTTCAAGTTTTGTGGTCTATGAAGATCTTCACATGCTCTCCGTACAAATAGTATTTCCATAACTTCAGAAAAAAGATGACTGCTGCCAACTCCAAATCATGGGTTGGATAGTTCTTCTCATGATGACGCAACTGTCCGGATGCATAGGCAATCACTTTTCCATTCTGCTGAAGAACACAATCTAGACATTTTTCTGATGCATCACTATAAATAGTGAAACCTCCAGACCCTGATGGCAATGTCAAAATAGGAGCAGACGTTAACCTCTTCTTCAATTCCTTAAAAGCAACATGGTACTCCTCTGTCCAAACAAACTCTATATCCTTCCTGGTGAGTTTGGTCATCGGCTTGACAATCCTCGAAGAATCTTGCACAAACTTTCTGTAGTAGCTTGCCAAACCCAAGAAACTTCTGATCTCTGCTACTGAACTCGGGGTCTTCCAAGACTCCACTGCTGTGATCTTCTTTGGATCCACTGAAATTCCATCACCAGTCACAACATGTCCTAATAACTCCATCTTGTCCAGGAAGAAATTATACTTTGACAGCTTCCCGTACAGCTTCTCCTTCCTCAGCACATCCAACATAATCCGCAACTGCTCCTCGTGCTCCTCCGTTGTCTTCGAATATATGAGTATGTCATCAATGAACACCGCCACGAACTTGTCAAGGTTTATGGAATACCCAGTTCATTAAATTCATAAATACCGTCGGGGCATTAGTCAACCCAAACAACATCACCATAAACTCATACTGGCCATACCGAGTCCTAAAAGTAGTCTTCGAAATGTCCCCCGGCTTCACTTTCACCTGGTGGTAGCCTGATCTCAAGTCTATCTTGGAAAATACCTTGGCATCACTCAATAGATCAAACATGTCATCAATCCGTGGCAACGGATATTTATTCTTAATAGTGAGATTATTCAATGCCCTGTAATTAATGCACATGCACACCGATCCATCCTTCTTTGGTACAAACAATACTGGGGCTCCCCACGGTGAAGAACTCGATCTGATAAACCTTTTATCTGTAATTCGTCCACATGCTTCTTCAGCTCGACCAGCTCACTGTTGTTTACTCTATAGACATGCTGTAAAATTGGTTCTGTACCTAGCACCAAGTTTATAGAGAATTTAACATCTTGATTTTGTGGCAATCGTGGCAATTCCTCAGGAAACACATCCAAGAACTCTGCTATCAATGGATGCGACAACTCCTTGTCTTCCATCATAGCTCTACAGATAATGCCTTCTCTCTGCTCTGTAGCTCCTCTAGCAAACTCAAACTCTGGCTTTCTTGGCAGACTAAACAAAACTCTACCTCCTCTATAATCTATACTAGCACGGTGCCTACTCAACCAATCTATCCCGAGTATAATATCGTAGCTCGGAAGTGGCATTACAACTAGACACGCACTCAACTCCCGGTCTCCCAGAGTAACTCTCTAATCCTGGTAAATATCATTAACTAGGATAATGCCTTCTTTGGTCATGATCTTGCAAGTCCTAAACAAAGACTCGGCTACAAACCATGTTTCAGAGCAAAAAAAAAAGATACAAAACTATGGGAAGCACCACTATCAAACAAAGCTAAAGCTGAAACAGAATCAAGAAGAACAGAACCTGCAATGAAATCTCCAGTAGGCTCGACCTCCTCGACTGTCATAGCGAATGCTCGTCCCTGACGTGCACCTCCCTGATAATGGTGCTGGGTATAACACTGCTGTTGGGTCAGAAGCGACGGCCCCTCGGCTGTACTGCTGGTGGCCTCGCCTGTGTCCTCAGAGCTGGAGCTGCTCCCTGAATTGTACGACAAGGATTAGAAGGACACTCTCTCAGCTGATGCCCATCGGCACCACAATACAAATAAACTTCCATCCTCTTCCTACAAACTTTCCAGATATGGTCTGACTTCTTGCAGAAGTGAAAGAAAACTTATTATAACGGTCTCTACTACTGCGGTACCTGGTAAAATAGTGCCCTAGCTGGAATCAGGTGCTGCTGCAGCTGCTGAAAAGGCCTGGACTGGAAATGAGGATGCTTGGCACTCACTGTTCTCCTATTAGCCCCCAGAAAAGAATCGCGATCTCTCTTGGGCTTCAAATCCAACTCCCGCTCAACCTTGCGTACCTCCGCAAGTATCTCCAAGTAGGTCTCATAAAAAGACAGAATAAGGATTTTTACTTCCCAGTTTAGACCTTCGCAAAAACGAATAGCTCGTACCTCCGGCTCTCTCACCAAATACTACATAAATTGGCTCAGCCTATCGAACTCTATGACTATTCCTCCACAGACATGCTCCCCTGAATGAGGATCTTTAACTGCCTCCCCAACTCTAACATGTCTGCATGAGGAAAGAACTTCTTCTTGAAGATGTCCTTGAACACCTCCTAAGACTGTCTTGCATCAGCAAGAATTAGGTCATTCCTGAACCAAGTGCGGACAACGTCGAACAACTAAAGTCCTACTGCTTCAACCTAAAGATCCTCAGAAAGATGGGACACCCTCATGAGACGCTCATTATCCTTGAGCCAATCATCCACGTAGACGATGCCCTCCGTCCCCTTGAAGACCCTAGGTTCCATCTTCTTGAAGTCCTGGATATTGCTTGGCCGAAGCTGGGCAACCTGCGGAGCAACCTGCTGTTGGACCGGAACTCCTTTCTTAACTACGACAAGAGAAAGCTGATGAGCACTCTCGATGTCCTGCCGCAAGATGTCGGTCTATCTCTGGTGTACCTCAGACTGAGGCCTCTGTACCTCCAATATCTTGCAAAATAGTATGAACGTCTGTGTCGCATCTATCGGTATATAAGGTGGAGGTGGAAGTCCCTCAGATGCAGCCGGAATAGTCCTTTGAGTAGGATGTGGACCTCCGAACGCAGCTGACACGCCAATCACCGGAGAAGTGACTGGTACAGGCCCTCGGGAAGTCGCAGACCTCTCAGAAGCTGCTCTCCCCTGTTGTGATCTAGTCTTAGGCAGCATCCTAAGACAAAGCGAAAGGAAAGAATCAATATGGCACACGATATAAGACACTCAAGAAAGGACAATTAAAGATCAAATATTAATATCATGGAAGATAATTGAATTGAATCAAAAGAGTTTTTTCTAGATGTGATTGAGTGTTCTCAGCCTATAGACTATATCCTATATCCTAAAATAGGCTCGTAATAGCACTCAATTCAGAGCACCACTACGAATCACTTGGGCCACCAATAAAAATATGTCATGATCCGCACCCAGTATAGGGATGCAAGTAGTGAACAACGTCCAGCCTACGCCGTAGCATCGGCGGTAGAACATTGTTTGGGTAAACTATCTATCAATATAAACATGCCACCAACAATATGAATATACTCAATCATAGATCTATAGATGGAACAAGCACGAATATGATAAAAGAATAGAAGAGTCACAATACAACTCATGAGACAAAAATAATATCAAATGAGTCCGAGAAATACTAAAAGTAAGATGGAGACAAATCCAGTACAAAAGGAATAACTAAGATGCTGTAAGTCCGGGGTCGTCTGTCTCAGTCGGGATAAGATCCTCCTGAGCCAAGATCTCTGGCTCTAAGCCCACAACATCCCGAGGTACGTAATGAGTGGGGTACCACTCATATCATCTGGAAAAAATATATCCAGTTAGGTAAGAAGCATTATACATCTCTAACAGCAGTTCTAATCAATGATATAAACTATGTAACAGTAAATAGATGTAAAATATACAAGATACAATATATAGGTATAATAGATATACAATAAGAAAATACTGAAATAAATACAAGAAAGAACAATATGACAATGAATAAGAATACTAATAACTAAGTGAGCGAGTACCAGCTTTAACATGTGATCGGCTTAGGAACTTGCACAAGGAACTTGCACAAGGATAAGGGCCTGGTTAATCATACGTGTGGTGTATGACCAACAATCACAAGGAATAAGACATACACAAGGAGGGTATGATCACATATCTATACTAAATACTCTCCACCCCCGACTGATATAGTGGATCTAACCATGGTACGTCATGACACGGGTTTCTCTAGGAATGTAGCAAGTTTCCCCAAGAATCAGTGTCTGTATATGAACAAGAAGAACAAGAAAATAAGGCTTGCACAAGATACACCATACATGCCAAGGAATAACATCTTATGACAAGATCCGGATATACCATTCCTTGTAACCATCGTGTCAAGAAATTAAGGATATCTACACTAGATACAAAAGACATTGAGGATATCATAAATAAGAAACTATCAGAGAATGTACTCGCCTAAAATCCGGTGAACAGTATCATAAATATCCGGTATGATGCCTCGAATACCTAAGTAGGAAATATTACATCAATACAAGGTTTCGGAATAAAAATAAGTTAAACTAGTCAACTTCTAGGTCAAAGAGCCATTTCTAAGTCAAAATGGTCAAACTAGGTCAACTCTACGTAAAACTAGTCAAACTTGGTCAAACTGCCTATTTCTAGGTTGTATGAGTCTATCTCTAAGATATTGGATCTATACACTATGCAATTAGGCCATACTAGCTAAACTAGGAAACTAAGATGCCGTATCGTAAGATACATAACTTAAAAGATATGAAAATATCATATTATGCATATACAATTATCAAGATACAACAATCTTAACTAATCTAATGCTAAGTGGATACCTTGGCTTTGAACCAATGCGGTATCGCACCACTACACACCCTTCTCGATACTCGAATCCAATACCTTGAATATCGACCCGATACCTTGACATTTACCTTGGTATATCAGGGTAAATGTGCTCTTAGTATATATTAGCTACTCAAATTCTAAACTATAGACTAATATGTGTTATCTAATATAACTACTATACTATCTACTAGTACATATATCTATAACTTAGAGATACATAAGTATATATGTATAGATCTAACTTATTAATTAACAACAAGTATCTACATATAGATAACTAATTAAATAGATAACTAATCACTAATAAACTAGCTAACTATAAATAACTAACTACTATCAAATAACCAACTACGAACTAGTTGCTCCCCCCTAGCTGATACCCAAGCTGCTAGCAGCTGGCACTGGTTCGCAATTGCTGCTGCTGCTGGTGTGCTGCTATGCTTGTGAAACATGCTGAAATGCTACTGCTGCAGCAGCTATTGCTGCAATACTGCTGCTATGCTTCTGCAGCATGCTGAAATGCTGCTGCTGGGTAGCTGTTATTGCTGCTGCAGCTATGGTACTTCCTGCCTCGCTGCTAGCTTGTTGTTTGTGCACTGAAAACCTGCTGATGATGTTGCTCGACCGTCTCACAACATACAACACACACACATAAGCACAAATATCCACACTCTTACTAGTAGCTATATATATATATATATATATATATATATATATATATATATATATATATATATATATATATATATATATATATGTGTGTGTGTGTGTGTGTGTGTGTGTGTGTGTTACTTATGACTATATATATATATAAATACAATACAAGTAGATATACATAGATATCTATCCACTAGTTCCACTCATATATATATATATATATATATATATATATATATATATATATATATATATCACCAATAGCTATAAACAATGTAAATTTAATCTAGAAATGCAATGCAACAAACACGTAGAGTGCATCGCACCCGTATTACACTAGATCTATGATACACTTGCGATACGAGTCCACCACACAACCAAACGTACCCCGAAGGACACGAGCAAGTCTAAATTAGTATATATGAATAATATAAAGAGTAAAATACACATCTACGTGTCTGTGTAAAAATATGACATGTATAAAGCCCCGTGTCGGAGAAAAATTCCCAAATCAATCCGTATCTCCAAATTATTAGGATACGGCCTACACATATCCAATTGTGGATATGACACTAGCCACATACAATAAAACACATATCAATTTGGTCTAATTGACCAATTGACAAACACAACATGTGTCAATCTCGAAATTCTTCTAAAATTGACACAAAATACACCATAACTTTATCCTTAGGCCTCCTATGAACCTAATTCCAATTCCTATGGATAGCCTTAGCATATGGGGTAGTTCCTAATGATTAAAATACAGATTTAGAACCTAATTAGAGAAAAAATTTAATTGTACCTATTGGGAGATGAATTCCCAATGCAATCTAAAAAATTAGGTAAATTTTGCCTCCAACTTGTAGATCCTTACTCATCCTTATAGATACTTACTTCCTCTTTATAGATCCTTACTCTACTAGCCTCCAATGGATTCAGATGAGCCGATTCTACAATTGCCCGTCAAATGGAGCCGTAGGGCCCACAAAATGGGGCTTCATCAACGTTCTCAGAATCGAACCAAACTTGGGTCACAGGACCAGCATAACGCTATGATTCCGATGGCATAAGTTTTGTTGCGAAACGACAAGCAAACACAAAATTATGACGAATGTCAGAACATGTCGATATAGGGCTTTTCGATGGATATGCGTTGATTTCGGTGTGCACGTACATCCAAATCAACTTCCATAAAATCTCACACGTCCGTGATGACGATACGTGCCTTTTGATGCTATTTGCACATTATGAAGTCACCTCATTTAGTGGGATGCACCCTATTTTAGAAAATTTTGGATTTAGAAAACTAAGTTTTTGGTCAACTTCAACCACAAATAAAATACAACATACAACAAATTAAAATAAACTATTTAAAGGAGTTAATCTCGGTTATGTTGTCTAATTTACTATTCAAGTAGAATTTAAAAATATTAACTAGGTTGGAAGAAAAACGGCCATGAACATGGGTGTTTGGGACAGTTTTTTGAACTCTAATTTGGGTTATTTTTTTCTATTTTTTGTCACGATTTGTGACCGACACAGGACACGATACCCCAAACTAATTATACAGGGTTCGAGAGGGTCATGTGTTCTTAGTATAGAATTCGACCGATTGACATTTGGATAACTGTACAAAGAGATACGAAAGTAGGAAGTAGCATACCTTATTGTTACTGTTAGCTCGAAAATATGGCGACTGTGCGGCGGCTACTTCGCGGCGGTGGTGTGTTGCGGTCCGAGTCATCGTCGGCGGTGGCTTATCGAAAATGGAAGAGGATTGGATGGTGGACGAGGGGGTGGGTCTGAATGTTTTATAGGAAGTCAGAGGTGGACGTTATGGGGAGGTGAAAATGGGGGTCGGCTGATCGGGGAGAGGAAAGGAATCGGCTACGGGGGTTTGAATATGGGGGTTACTGTAGACTAAGAGTTTTGGGTTAGCGGATCGAGTACGGGTGCGGGTACGGGTTTGGATCCAGTTGGTTTAGTATGGGTTGGTTTGGTCTAGTTCGGTTTGGTTCATTTTGGTTTGGTTTGGTTTGTTTCGGGTTGGTTTAAGTTGGTTTATTTAAAAATAATGTATTTTAGCTATTTAAAAATAGTTTTTGAGCCCAATAAATTCTAAAAAAAATTACACAATATCCTTTATTAATTATACACTCAAAAATATATTTTTGCAATATTTTAATAATTAATTTAATACACAATAATATAAATCCCTGAAGAACATTTATTATAATTAATTTAAAATTACAGAAAAATCTCCAAAAACTCAAAAATTCATAATTAAATTCTAAAATTTTTGGGTGTTTACAGGCTCAGCGAGTTCAGGCTGTGGCATAGAGGGTGCAGGCAGAGGTGCACCAAGCACAGACTGAGCTGATGAGGGAGAGCATGGAGAATGCTCATCGGGTGGCTCTCCACAAAGTGGAGAGAGAGCTACACAGCAGCATCCTGGCCAGCAACAGCAGCCGCAACAGAGGCCAGGCATTATAGTGGACTTCAAGAGAATGATTCCTCGGGAGTTCAAGGGTGTTGAGGGGATACTCTACACCGACGAATGACTGGAGGACATAGAGAGGAACTGATGCTTGGCTCAAATTCCAGAAAGTCTGCAGATTGAGGGCGTCGACAGACAGATGTTCGATATCGCGTTGACTTGGTATCGTACAGAGCCGAGACTTACTGCTAGAGGACTTACATGGGAGAATTTTAAGGTTCTTTTTAAGAAGAATTTCTTTACCAACGTAGCCTTGGGACCCTTGGAGAGTCAGTTCCATGACTTGGTCAAAGGGAACATGTTGCTCGACGAGTATGCTGCAGAGTTTTGTCGCTTGAGTCATTTTGCACCATCGATGATTCGAGACCCAGGAGACCGAGCCCGAAAGTTCAGGAAGGGGCTGATAAGAGAGATCAAGTCTTGTACTTCTGAATATCGTACTGCTACCTTAGAGGGCATTATGGTAGGTGCCCAGATTGCTGATAATAATTTGGACCTTAGGCCCACGAGAGGACACAACATTTCTGGAGGAGCGAGTGGTAGCTCAGGACCGGCCAAGTGTCCCCGCTTTCAGCAGCAACATAGGCCGTATCAGCATCAGCAGCACCAGGCACCAGCTCTAGGACATATCCAGCAGCAGCCGCCGAGGCAGACCCAGCCCGCTATCTAGTGTACGTACTGCAGGAATATGAGACACACGAGAGACATCTGCAGAAAGAGGCTGGGTACATGTTTGTATTGTGGATCGTTATCGCACCAGTTGAGAGATTATCCATTTATTCAGACTTATCCATATCAAAGTGGAGCAGCCATTCAGACGGGGCCTGCCAGAGTACCTACTGTACCAGGAGGCCAGCAGAGGGGGCCTCCACTTCATCCACAACAATAGAGGTTTGCCCAGCACTAGTAGTAGCAGAGAGGTGCAACCCAGGGATGAGCGTATACCATGACGATCGAGGAGGCTGAGCCAGCAGGAGACATGATATCAGGTTCAGTTCTTCTCGATTTCATTCCAGCACTTACATTATTCGATTCTTGCACTTCCTATAGTTTCGTATCTGTATGTTATGATCTTAAGCATCGTTTAGCGGTGGAACCCTTAGATAAGACTTACAAGACCACGACTGGCGGAGGCATTATCCTAGTTAGTAATTTTTGCAAGGATCAAAGAGTTTTATTGGAAGGCCAAGAGTTGAGTGTGTGCTTACTCGTAATACCACTTCCCGGATACGATATTGTACTCAGAATGGATTGGTTGAGTAGGCACCATGCTACTATAGATTGTCATGGAGGCAGAGTGATATTTTGACCACCAGGAGAGCCAGAGTTCAAGGTCGCCAGAGGAGCAGCGGAGCCGAGCAGGGGCATCTTTTGTAGAGCCAGGATGGAGGAAGAGAAGTTGCCACATCCTTTAATAGCAAAATTTCTGGATGTCTTTCTAGAGGAGTTGCCAAGTTTGCCGCCAGACTGAGATATCGAGTTCTCTATAGACTTGGTGCCAGGCGCAGAGCTAATATCACAGCACGTCTATAGGGTCAATAACAGCGAACTGGCAGAATTGAAGAAGTAGGTTGATGAATTGTAGAACAAGGACTTCGTCAAATCCAGTTCATCACCATGGGGAGCTCCGGTATTGTTCGTACCGAATAAGGATGGGTCGGTACACATGTGTATCGATTACAGAGCTCAGAACAACCTCACTATCAAAAATAAATATCCGCTGCCGATGATAGATGATCTCTTCGATCAGTTGAGCAGAGCGAAGGTATTCTCAAAGATAGACTTAAGGTCGGGCTACTACCAGGTGAAAGTAAAGAAGGAAGACATTCTGAAGATAGCTTTTCGGACTCGATATGGCCAGTTTGAGTTTATGGTGATGCCATTTGGGTTGACTAATGCACCGACAATATTCATAAACCTGATGAACAAGGTGTTCCACCAGTACCTTGACAAGTTTGTGGTAGTATTCATCGATAATATTCTTGTGTATTCGAAGACACCGGAGGAGCATGTGGAGCAGCTGAGGATGGTTTTAGAGGCTCTCAGAAAAGAGAAGCTTTACAGGAAGCTTTCAAAGTGCGTGGTCTTCCTTGACAAGGTTGAATTCCTTGGGCATGTGGTGACGGGTGACGGGATCTCAGTTAACCCGAACAAGATCGAGGTAGTAGAGTCGTGGGCTACTCCCAGTTCAGTGGCTGAGATCAAAAGTTTTTTCAGACTAGCAGGTTACTACAGGAGGTTTGTATAAGACTTCTCCAGGATTACAGGGCCGAAGACTAGACTGACCAGGAAGGATGTAGATTTTGTCTGAACGGAGGATTATTAGGCCGCATTTGATGAGCTAAAGAAGAGATTGACAATAACTTCAGTATTAATATTGCCATCGAGGACAGGTAGAATCACTCTCTATAGTGATGCTTCAGAGAAGGGTTTGGGTTGCATTCTTCAGCAGCACGGGAAGGTGATTGCCTATGCTTCCAGGCAATTACATCCGCATGAGAAGAACTATCCCACCCACGATTTGGAGTTGGCAGCAGTTATCTTTGCTCTAAAGCTATGGAAATACTATCTATACGGAGAGCGTGTAGAGATCTTCACAGACCACAAGAGCTTGAAGAACGTGTTTACACAGAAAGAGTTGAACATAAGGTAGAGGAGGTGGTTGGAGTTGATAAGGGACTTCGATATTTTATTGTAATACCACCCAGGGAAGGCCAATATAGTCGCCGATGCCTTGAGCATGTATCCGGTGTCTATGTACTTGACGATAGACAGACACTTATTGGCCGATCTTAAGAGCTTGGAAATTGAGGTATTAGTTAACTGGTATCGAGATTCAGTTATGTGGATTACAGATACAGTCCGAGCTGATGGACAGAATAAGAGTACGCAGTATGATGATGAGGCTCTGGGGAGTATCAGGGCACAGGTTCGGATATGATTGTCAGAGGACTTTATTATTGCTGATGATAGATCACTACGACACGGTACTAGGATATGTGTGCCGAGCGGGGAGCTGTGCGAGGAAGTTTTGTAGGAGGCACATCACTCTCAGTACTAGATGCATCCAGGTGCTAATAAGATGTATCGAGACCTGAGGGAGCACGTATGGTGATATGGTATGAAGTACGAGGTGGCATATTTTGTATCAAAGTGTTTAGTGTGCCAGCAGGTAAAAGCGGATAGACAAAGGTAAGAAGCAGAGATGTATGTGAGACAGATTATCCGAGGGATGCGTAGACGGGTTGACCAAATCAACCCACTTCTTACCATTCAAAGTGGGTACATCGACGGAGAAGCTAGCAGAGATATATGTGAGGCAGATTATCATATTATATATGGTTCCTGTGAGCATCATCTAAGATCGGGATAGTTGTTTCACTTCCCACTTTTGGAGAAGTTTACAGGCTAGCTTGGACACTCAGCTCAAGTTCAGTACCGCAAATCACCATCAAACAGACGGGCAGTCTGAAAGGGCTATTCAGACTCTCGAGGATATACTACGCACTTGTGTTCTATATCTCGGAGGTTCTTGGGAGGATCATCTATACCTGGTAGAGTTTGCTTACAACCACAGCTGCCAGGCTAGTATTGAGATATCACCATTCGAGGCTCTATATGGATGGAGATGTTGTACACCGTTATCTTGGGATAATGTAGGAGAAAGAGCCTTGTTGGGACCAGAGATGGTCGTGGATGCATCGGAGAAGGTAAAACTCATCAGAGATAGACTTCGAGTGGCGCAGGACAAACAGCGGCATTGGGCCAATAGCCATCGTAGACCCTTGGAGTTTGAGGTATATGTTTTGTTATATTTGCTTATGATTTCTTTATTTTGGGTTGCGTGTTAAGGCTGCATTTGTTCTAGGTTGGCAATTTTATTTTCTTGCGAATTTATCCGACACGGGGCACGATTCGCTTTGGTGGAGGCGAAAAGCTTAGTCTATGGTACATCGGACCTTTCGTTATTCTTGCGAAAGTCGGTGCAGTGGCCTACAGACTAAACTTGCTTCCTGTACTGGAAGGAGTACATAACGTGTTACACGTGTCGCAGCTGAGATGGTGCATGACAGATCCTAGTTACGTACTAGATCACTCGGAGATCGAGGTTGGGCCAACTCTCAGCTATCCTGAGTAGCCCGTAGAGATTTTGGATCACAGAAAAAAGGTATTGCGGAACCAGACTATTCCTTTGGTTCATGTTGCATGGAGACATCACTCTCCAGGTGAGTCAACCTGTGAGAGGGAGAACGAAATATACGAGAAGTACCCGTATCTCTTTGAGCCTTGAGGTATAGTTCTTATTCACTACCAGAAAAAGTCAAATTATCGACGCCCAAAAACGTCGCTAAATAACAAAAAAATGTCGCTAAACACGTTTAGCGACATAATTAGCGACATTTTACAGAAGTCGGTAATAATAACGTCGCTGAAAGAAAAAATGTCACTAAACGTCGCTATACCGATATTTTTTAGCGACTTAGAACGTGTCGCTAACTTAGCGACGTTTAGCGACTCTCAGTCACTAATTAGCGACGTAATTAAATGTCGCTAAACGTCGCTAATTAGCGACTTATATAGCGACGTAACAACGACGTCTTTAATGACCTGGCAGTACTGCCATGTCAGCATTTTATGACGTACAACGACGTATTTAGCGACGTTTAGCGACGTCATTAGCGACGGCTTTTGATGTCGCTAAGTAGCGACTTGTTTATCGACGTATAAAAAATGTCGCTAGGGGTCGCTAAATGTCGCTAAATACGTCGCTAAATTTACAAATAAAAAAAATTGAATTGTTCCAAACTGTAATTTATAAATTTCTAATTAAAAATAGACCCGGAGCAACCCTCTGTTGAATTCTCTGGGTTTGTCGACCCCTTCGGTGGAACACTCAATACCGGATTAATAATATTTAATATGAATAAAAGTATCACAGTCATACAATTAATACACACAAATATCAAAGTCATACAATTAATACACACAAATATCACAGTCACACAATATATAATATATAATTATCACAGTATCACAGGGCATAAACAGCGTCACAAAATATATATTATCATAGTCACACAAAATGCATAATATATAAGTATATGAAACATCACAGTATCAATCTCGAGGATATCCAATACGATGGGGGCAGATACCAGTCCCTTAAATACTATGCATAAATAGCGTTTATGTTATCAATCTCCGCTATGGGTACTGGGTGACTGGAACTCCCCGTCTGAGATACAACAGGTGGTATCTCTTCCTCCTTAACAGTAGGATGCATCACTTCCTCCTTAACAGTAGGAGGCATCACTTCCTCCTTAACAGTAGGAGGTGTCGCTCTCTTGGGTGCCATCTGGTAAGATAGATGAAAACAAAGAATATAATTGATAACATATATTACTTAAGACATATCCTTAATAATGCGGAATGGAAGAATTAGATGACTCACAAAGAATTAGCTGTTTGTTGCAGTATAATAATGATACCATAATATCTATTGCTCAATATTTTGTCCTAATAATAAAAATACTATAAGATGTATCTAGTCAACCAACGGATGCAAATCTATTGGTAGTGTTGATGATGGAGATGATAATACGAATAATGATAATTATTAGGGTTTTATCAAGTCTTCTATTTTATTAGCCTAACTTATAACACTACTCCACATTGCTATTATAACTGATATCAATACCTTAGAATTATACACATACTACCCCTACACATATCAAAAGAACTAGAGGAGAGTTAGCCTTAACAACTCATAATCTTTCTCTAAAGGCTAGTATGCAACCTTTATCCAAAAGTTGGGTCTTGATATCCATAAAAATAAGATAAGTATGAAGTATCATAGTTTTTGTATCATAAGTATCACCCAAGTACGAAAGTACTATTCAACAAGATAATATCATTCAGTAGGATAAGACAAGATAACAAAAAAGTTGTATAATATTGTTTTAAAAATAGGTTATTTCTTAGAACCTATGCATAAAGTATTAGGTAGAGTTGAGGATATACGATTGAGTGAGTGTGTATCATTTAGGACTGATACCAGGTTGTATCAGTAGGTGGGGAGTGAGTGGGGTCAAGTGATTAAGTATCAAAGTTAGAATGAGAGGTTTGAGTTTAAAAGTATTTTGGGACTCGAGTACCATATACCAGGGTTCTATTTGTAGTGTTGAAAGGTCTGACATGGTTTCAGTCCTAGAGAGAGTGTGGGTTCAAATATTATAATGGGTGTCTGAGATTAGTGTGGTGTGGTGTGAGTGTGAGATATTTTGAGTAAGATAAGTGTAGGTATTGAATGTGTTATACAAGGTAGTATGCTCTTATACACTAAACAAAAGAGCTTGGTATTAGACTAGGTTGTAAGTGTTGGTGTCTATATCATAGGAGGTTGGGTGTTGAGTGATAATGTAGTAAGGAAGGAGAACTCTTGCATTAGAGTAGTCTAAAATCAGACCTGGGTATGAGATGTTCATCTCATGTAGAGGAGCATTATAGTTGTGTATTAGTGTCATGTTAAGAGTTGGTTGTGTGTGTAGTATAAAACTCTTACTACCAAATTTGATAGAGATGAGGTATTAGTGTGTGCTAGGTGCAGTATAGGTTTAAGGGGATATTCAAGGTCAAGTGTTCAATTATAGTCCAAGAACAGTGAATATTGAGTGTAAGGATGGAAAAAGTACTCACTTTGTATTATGATATCCTGGTATACCAGTGAGAGTTGTGGCAGTATACTTGAGTATAGGTATCATGGTAAATGTCAAGTTAAGTGCTATAGAATATAGGACAAGGTATACAATAGGTAATTGTGATACAAGGATATAGGTATTGAATACTTAGGTGAAAATAGAGTATTCACCCAAATACTCTATATAGAAGTATTAAGAAATTGATATTGAACAGTAAAAATTGATAACCCTAAACCTAACCTTAACCCCTGATCAAAAAACCTAACCCTAACCCTAACCCCCTGATCAAAAACCATAAACCTAACCCTAACCCTAACCAGGTCAAAAAACCTAACCCTAACCCTAACCCTAAATCTAACCCCTGATCAAAAACCCTAAACCTAACACTAACCCTAACCCCAGGTCAAAAAACCTAACCCTAACCCTAGGTGTCGTATGTGTCTGTCAGTATGTGTGTGTGTGTATATGTGTGTGTGTGTGCGTCTGTGTGTGTGTGTCATGTATGTCTGTCAGTGTCTGTGTGTGTGTGTCGTGTCTGTCAAGTGTGTGTTGTGTCAGTGTCACATATGAGAGAGAGAGAGAGAGAGAGAGAGAGAGAGAGAGAGTTAGGGTTTACCTAGAGCTCGAGGAGGATGAGGGGGATGCCGGAGTAGCCACGGCCGTGGAGAGCCGTGGAGAGCCGGTCCCCGGTCGCCGGAGAGGGGGGTGGGGGAATTCGAAAGGTTTTGGAAACTTTTGAAATTTTCGCAGATGGGGGAAAAGAAAACTGAGCCCTAATTAACCAAAATTTAGCGACGTTTAGCGACGTAAAAAAAATGTCGCTAAATAAAAATTTAGCGACGTCAAACACGTCGCTAAATACGTTGCTAAATATTTTTAATATATACGTCGCTAATTATGACGCTAAACGTCGCTAAATTATACATACTAGCGACGTTTAGTGACCTTAATCAAACTTATAGCGACTAATATTTTTAAATCTTAATAAAAGTCGGTAAATGTCACTAAATGTCGCCATTCAGCGACGTCTAGCGATATTTTTTACGGAGTCTCTAATTTAGAGACATTTTTAAATGGAGTCGCTAAAATACGTCGCTAATCCCGCTTTTTCTAGTAGTGATTGTTCTGATTGTGTTCTTGTGCTAGTTTAGTTCAATTTTGAGGACAATTTTTTTTTAGGAGGGTAGACTTATCACTACAATATTTCTAGAGTAGGGACTTTGTTGTCATTCACAATATTTATATATATATTGTGTTATAGTTACATAATATGTATAATGTGTGATATTATTATTATTATTATTATTATTATTAATGATATGGGTTAGTGGACTAGACTTGATGTGACCATGGACTTTACATTAGACTAGTCATATTTGAACCCACTAGTTAATCCTTATCCTTTTAATTAGAAATTTATTAACCCCTCACTTAGGATTAAACTCCACTTATTTGAATAACTCTTCATGACTAACCATAGGGGCACTGAGGACCTTATGCATTGCAAACCCTAAGCCCTAGGTGTGGTCGGCCCTATATAGAGAGAGGGAGCCTCCCTCAAATTCATCATAGCTCATAAAAAAAACCCTAGAAATAGCTCTTCTCTAAACCCTTTCTTTCCTCCATAAATTTTAGAATTTTAAACCCCAAACCCTTTTATTTTCCTCATCTAAGAGGCCTAGAATCTTAGGTCACAAGGAGCCTTGGAGAAGAAGAAGTTTGATTGGGAATCCATCTCTCAATAGGTGAAAAATCTGATATCTCTCCTTTAAGTTCTATTTTTTTTCCAGCCATTAGGAGCCCACCCATAGTTTTGGAATAATTACAAGGGGGAGAATTAGTTCATTTTGGTTCCCATAGTATTTTCTTCAAGGTGTTATATGTATATTGGGGTTTTGTGTTTTAAGGGAGTATTTTCCCCTATTTTTATAACAACTAATCATACTATATATATATATATATATATATATATATATATATATATGTTATTAGTTGTGATTTGGGAGTTTTGGCTAGAGGATTGGTTGTGTATCATGAGTATCTTGTATCTTGCTTGTGCACACTAGGTGTTTGTTAAAATGACTAATAGAGGGTGTAACATATTTAGAGTTTTAAGTTCACATGTTATCGAAGGTGTGTATGTGTGTGTCTATATATATATATATATATTGGGAATGCATGAATGTGTATATAGGTATAAGTGTATGTATTGTGTTTACAAGGGTGTGACAGTATGGACCTAATAGTAGTGTTATGTGTGCAACTGTGTGTGTGAGAGAAATATGTGAATACATGTGTGAGTAGCAATGGTGTATCCGTGTAAGTGCAAGGAGTGCACTATGAGTATTGAGATAGAATTTTGAAGTCACGAGTGTTTTGATATTGTGTGTGTTGGGTGTCTGCTGTGGGTATTTTCTGGTCGGGAGAGAGGAACAAGTCTGGGTTCAGGTGCACACAGTGGCATGACCGTGAAGTAAGGTATGCAGATGTTCCCAGGTCAGATGTGGGGATGCAACTGGGTTCTATCCATATTGGGAAAACTGGTATACAGGCAGTGGAGTATTTTGGTGGACTGAATACAGTAGCAAGGAGATGCAAATGTGTGCAGGTTCGAGGTGGAGGATAAGATTAGTGCAATGGATTAAGCATTGAGTTCAGTTACAGTTTGGATGTGGGGTTACTGCAGCATCGGAGATAGTGTGTAAGGGGTTTAGTTCAGATGTGCTATAGTCAAGGGTTGATCTGTAGTGCTAGCTGTATTTGTTGGCAGCTATAGCTTAGCAAGGTGGGACTGTAGTTGGCAAGGCTAGTAGGGACTGAAATCAGTAGATATTAGGGAGGAGTGTTAGTATTGATTAGGTTTTGAGTGTGTTGGTGTTTTCTGATACTTGGGTACTAGGTATTGGGCAATAACTAGTGAGAAGACGAGGTAAGTGAGTGAATAGATGACAGTGTGTGTGATGGGCATGGTGTATGAATGGCAGTGATGGGGGAGTGATATCTGAATGCACCCAGGTATTAGATTGGAGCTATGTGTAAGGTTGTAGGAATGAGCAACAACAGTAGGTAGTGTGTAGGTATCGAGGGGGCTCGGGTATCAGGAAACTGGGTTTGTAGTTAGTATAGAGCAACAACAAGTCAGGGGATCTTGTTGCAGCAGTTACATGTGCTATGATTCCAGCATTGTAGTGTCTGCAAGGATATCATAGAGCACTGAAAGTAAAGATGGTGAGGGTTGTACACACTAGTGTACACGGGTTAGTGTAAGCATGGAGGTATCTTAGTGATGAGGGGTTATGATATCAGTGTTGTGTAAGTAAAAGGGTATTTTGATATCAAGATGTGAGTATTAAAGAGTAAGTTAGTATGTGTATGTGAAAGTGATATTGAGTTAAGTATTGGAATCTAAGTATTGATACTAGTAATAGATTTTGGGTTAGATACTAGTTTGGGGTAAGTCAAGATATCATGACACGAGCTAAGGTATTAGGATACAGTTTAAGGTATTGGCCTAAAGCCAAGGTAATAGGGGAATATTGTATATATTAGTGTATATATGTATACACTATTGATATAAGTTAGTATTTATTGTATAGATAGTATTAATTATACTTTGGATAGTTATATTGGAATATCTCGAGTATCTTGAGATACGGTATTGTATCGATACTCGAGTATCCTAAATATAGCTAGTATTAGCTATATGAGTAGTATTTTGACCCAATAACTTAGAGATAGACTCTAACAACCTAGAATTAGCTAACTTAACCAAGTTTGAATAGTTGACCTAGATGTTGACCTAGCTTGACTATTTTGATCTTGAAACGGTCAAACAACCTAAAATTAAACTAGAATGACTTGTTATCTTTCCTAAACCTTTTTTTAATATAAAATTTTATATTCAGGTCCTCGAGGCACTGTTCTGGACACAGTTGATTCATCTCATTGGTTTTCAGGCGAGTACATTCTCTGACAGTTTTTATTATTTTGATTATTACTATGATTCTAGTTGTAGTGTATACTTGATTCTGACACAGCGGATACCCAGGCTAGTATCATAGATACCTGTCATGAGGAGTCATGATTTGAATCTATCGTACTAGCTGGGGACGGAGAAATATTAGCATGATCATTGTGATCATACCCCACTTTACATGCATCATAGCTCACCCCACACATCACGTAGGGTATAGCCTGACAATTTATATGCCTCATAGCCTGTTATATATGATTAGCCTAACTATTGTTCGCTTCATAGCTAACCAGATGGTTAGCCTGACCACACATGTATCATATTCAATCATATATAACAAGTCTGATCTAGTCCCAAGTCGATCATATAGCAAAATAATATTTCACAACACTTAGCTAGAATTTCTATTCTTTTATTTCAGTATATTTTATTTCTAGCATTCCCATATATCTGTTTATTGCTAGTTAGATCCATATGCTTATGACATGTCTCTCTAGTATTCCTTATTTTTTAGTATTTCTTCATCATGTATTTTTCTTACACTATTTTATAGTTTTGTTAATATAATTAAGATTGCTGTTAGTGTTTGTACTTCGCTCTAATCTTGACTGAATAACATTTTTAGAGGATCTCGAGGATTTCTGCTTTACCTACTATGGTCCAGGAATAGATGGAGATTATATCCCGGAGATTCCAGATGAGCCACTTTCCTTAGAGGAGACATCACCCATAGTCGTTTAGACAGTATTTAGCCTAGTTTATTATGTATTAAATTGTTCTAAACTTTGAGACTTTGGTTATATTATGTTGAGACTATTTGTGTTGGGATAGCTAGACGCTAGACTTTTATTGTTATTTAATTTGTGTTCTAGACTTATGTTAGAACTTCTTAAATCTTTCTTATCTCATCGTGCCATTTACTTTCTTATAATTATTGTGATTGAGTACCTTAAATTGATGATCATATGTATATTCATTGTCCTCCTTATGGAGTTGAGATCATTGACAGGTTATTTTATGACTTATGATTAGTAATATTGAGACCTAGACAACGTTCTACCATCGATACTATAGCGTAGGATGGACGTAACTAAGGCTCATGCCCAAATTTAGGGTGTGGGTCGTGACAATGCCAGCGACTCATGTTCATATAGATAAGTCATCCTCGCTTAGCGGCAATCCGCATGCGAGTCATTGTATCACATCTAGTAACCTGGAACACCTAAACGGATATGAGTATAAGATATCTGTGAACATATTGAATACCTGAGCAATCTATTGCAACCTACAAGAGTATAACACAATCTGAGTAATCCGTATAGCTCATGCACCTGAGTCAAAACCCCGCTCGTGGCACTCGTGTTTGCTTATACAATTTCTCATAAATTTTATATGTATATACTCATAATTGGTTTAACTTAGTTTACCTTGGACTGGGAAGGAAGAATGGTAAGTTGGTAAGTCTAGCCATGATTCTTTTTATATCGTACGACGTACTGCCACACGAGTTAGACTTTTCATTATGCCAGAAAACTGATTCTAAGGAAAGACTAGAAAGACAACTTAATAGATGGTGCATGAAACCTATATAACATGTTTGTATTTGTCGAGTGGGCGAGAAGCTTCGCCACCAGTGCATTCATATACTGATAATCCACTAGATTGCTTGCAGGGTACGGAAGAATCTCGTTCGGTACAAAAAATCCTCGTGCGCGCTATGGCATGGAGTTTGCTCTGGAGCCTTGGAGTGTTGCATCTGGAGCTGAAGCACATATACAAGACATAATATTGGAATATCACCTATGTATCATTTCATATTGTAAGCTATTTGGCATGCCTTTACTATTTTGCAAGAGGGGGCTTGAGCGACTTGTAATCTCGGTCTAGCGCCGCTAGTAACATTGATTTAATATTAATAAATTACTTATTTTACATTCATACTTATGTTATTTACTGCTTTCGCTATGATGACTCTGTAAACTTGTTATAAATTGCTTGTTCGTTTCTTATTTCGCTGTATTCGGACGATCTGTGTGACTCTGTGGCTTGGATATTTCTCTGCCTGTTCGAATTATGGCCTTGCACAGGCGCAGCTTCTGATCGTGTGGCATCACGTCCAGATGGGAACGATCAACTTGCAGGAGTGCTGGCACAAAGATTCGCGCCTAGCGAGGACGGCCGATCCTGCGGGAGGTTGGGGCGTGACACCTTATTGGAAAAAAATCACATAAGGCACAATCTTGATGTCATGCATATCAAAAAAAATATTCGATAACATCTTCAATACGGTGATGGATATCAAGGAGAAAATAAAAGACAATATCAAAGACAGAAAGGACTTAAAAATTATTTGCAGGCGTTCAGATTTGCAGCTAAGAAGAAATGGCAACGGCAATTGGGTCAAGCCTCCAGCGTCATTTATATTGAGTTGGGAGGATAAGTTGATAATATGCAACTGGATTTCAAAGTTGAGATTTCCTAACGGCAACGTGTCAAATCTGTCAAGATGTGTTGATCTCAACGAACGCAAGCTGACAGGGATAAAGTTTTATGATTGTCATGTGTTTATGGAGAGATTACTACCTATTGCTCTAAGAGAGATGTTGCCTCATCAAGTATGTACTATGTTGGCCGAATTATCTATATTCTTTAGAGATTTGTGTTCAAGCAAGTTGACGGTGCAACATATAATAGAACTTCAGGAGAAGATTGTATTGACATTGTGTAAGTTAGAAAGGGTGCTTTCCTACAATTTTTTGATAGTATGGAGCATTTATCGATTCATCTTGCATAAGAAGCACGCGTCGATGCTCCCATCTATTATCGATGGATGTATCTATTTGAGAGGTATAAATTCTTTGTACTAATAATTTATTTATTTAAATAATTCTAAGTTCACCTGAAGAAGAAGGTTGGCAATAAGGCTCATGTAGAAGCTTCGATATGCGAAGCATATATCATTGAGGAGATTTCAAACTTCTGCTCCATCTACTTTGATACTCATGTCAGAACAAATCATAATAGAGCCCCGAGGAATGGTGACGGTGGAGTTAATGCCCTTAATAGTGTAATCCACACTATATTCAATATGGGAGGGAAGCCTACAAATGCTACTAAAGCACGTTGGTTGGAAGACGATGAGTTTAAAGTCGCTCATCGGTATATATTATTAAATTATGGTATAAAAAAGATCCAAGATATTGAGAAGTAAACGACACATCTTTCCTAGATATTTTAATTTTGTATATACTTGGAAAAGAATTGCTCTAACTGTTCTCCTTATTATCACAGTACTTTTAGAGCTGAGGTAAAAATGGAGAGACCTAATATTAATGAAGATGGTCTTGCTAGAGAGGTTGATAGAAATTTTTTATCGTGGTTCCATAATTATGTACGGATCCTAAATATTAAGCATTCTAAATTTAGCATTCAGACCAATCTTTGTCTAATGTCTATATGATACGTGATATTTCAGGTTTTTTGTCAGGTTTTTCAGAACAAGTATGAGACTCGTCTCACTAATGCATATTTTTTATGTTCATATCTTGTATATGTGTTCTATTATTGTATATTGCTTCCTGTATATTTTACTGGATTTGTCTAGCTGCTCTCATGTAATTTCTAGATTTTTGAATAGTGTTAACCACCCTAGATATATAACCCATCTCTTTCTCTCTCTTCCCCATTCTTTTACTTCCCCCTCTTCTATTTCTTCTCCTTTCCTCACCCCTACTCCCTAGCCGAGAGCAGCCCAGGAACGGTCCCCCTCCCCTTTCCCTTAGTATTAGTAGTAGTAGTTAGTGGTGGTTTTAGGCAGTACATCTTGTCAATGATGGAGAACTTATGCTTTTACTTTATTGTGGATTTTTTGCATTTATTGGTCTATATTATGCTTTATGAACTCCTTTGCATGTTTACTTCTTGGTATTTTATGTTTTGATAGCTTGGTCGGACTATATCTACATTTTTAGTTTAATGTATTCTTTACATTTTTATGGTTTTGATCTCATAAAACTTGTTATTTTCAAAAACTAGTTGTTCTATGGGAGAGAGCATCTGATTTTAAGTGATTTAGAACTTTACTTCTCAAGATTTGGGCTAAAAATAAGGATTTCATAGAGAATCATATTTTTAGGACCTGGAGCTTTTCTATGACTGAAACTTGTTGTACTGGGACGAAGGAGCTCCATGCGGCCAGCTTTGCATGCCACCTGGATATCATG
The DNA here is from genome assembly GCA_036927795.1 of Iris macrosiphon. Classification (NCBI taxonomy): domain Eukaryota; kingdom Viridiplantae; phylum Streptophyta; class Magnoliopsida; order Asparagales; family Iridaceae; genus Iris; species Iris macrosiphon. The sequence continues at coordinate 45,702,657 of JAYESA010000019.1, read as the reverse complement.
CTCCAAACTCAGCATGCGGCCATCTTGTTAGATGCATGGCTAAATCTGCATATAGGTCCCTTGACCAAATGTATGAAACTTGAACGAAAGAAATTTCTCTAAGTTCCTGATTACATACGGCCCAGAGGAGCATGCGGCCAAAATTGTCCATGCGGCCCCGAGCTATGCGTCCCTTTTCCAATTCATGACTCAACTCCGCCTTGGCACGATTTTCCCTGAATTTGTCTTTTCTTCTCTGACATGCTTTATTTGTCAGTCACATCGTTCACTTTTCGGACACGCTCTAGTCACTTTGGTCACTTTCTGGCCTTGTATTTTTTTTCCCGTTACTCAACCCTTGTCCTGAGGAGTGGACCTTGTCTTGATTGCGGCCAGTTTGATGCATGCGACAAGTTTCTTGCCTGCGGCCAGCTCATCTCCTGCGCTTCTAGAACTTATAGTAGCAATGTTTTCTCTGTTATATGTTCTCTTATGGATTATTTACTCCTTGTACTTGGCCCAATTAGTTAAATTCACATGATGCATGTTATTTCTAAATTGCTTATAACCTGGATGCTATATCTACCAGAACATGGAATACCCAGAACATGGAATTTAATGGCACTATTAAACTGAGAACTCTCGACACCTGACTTGTACTGAATGAACTTGATCCTTGGCTCCAGATACCTGACATGTATTGATAAACCTGATAGTGGGTCGACGTAGCTCACTCTTAACATGTTAGAATCTCCAGAACTGAAATGCTTGTACTGATAAGATAAATTTTTGTGGTTGATTGCTTGTCCCTGTCCTGATTATATTTGTCAAACTATTCTCCAGTCTTGCATCATATTTAAGGCAAATTCCTGAGCACCATAGTCAGGAATCCTTGATAATTTGCGTAAGTTAATAACCAGAATAATTATCTAGAAGCATTTAGAGAGATTTTCTGGCTACATATAATCTCGGTATTCCAGCGATGCCTGATGGATTTGGAGCTCTCCTTCGTGAGGGGCACACTTCAAGCACACATCCAAGTGTTGCAATTTACCAAAAAACTACTATATACTTAATTAATTTATTTTATGTACTCTTATGTCTGGATAACCCGGATAGTCTGCAGGACATGTGACTGAATGGAATCTCAACTGTATTTGTTAGTAACCAGGATTGTGATAACCCTAGTTAGTTAATGGTAGTAAGCCGTAGGTCATGATTGACCGTGATTGCATATTTTCTTGTCTTATCTTGTCTTGGATCACCCAGCTACAAATCTTGAACTGTATCCGTTACTGATTCCTGAAACTGCTTAAACTACTTATTTATATATTGCTCTTATTTATATTTTCTTATGCTACTGAATATTTGTATGCTGGTTTTAGTTTCTAAGTTGGCTCCCTTGTGGTACTTTACTATTTTGGGGTCTGACCCAACTGGTTTTGTATGGCCAGATTTTGGAGCAATAATACAGTATCTCCTGTACATCCTACCTCCAAATGGTGAACACGAAGAACACCCGAGGACTTGAGTGAGTTTCTTCTTCATCACCCACCTGATCTTGTACTTATACTTTGGAGGTATTTAGCCACTGAGCACGTGTTTATCTCATATTTTGATACTTGACATTCTAGACTATGGGCCTACATGTAAAGCATATTCTAGACTATGGCTAGAGCTGATCATGTAATATTGCACTCTGCCAGTTCTTTGTTTTGGTAACTAGCTTCATGATCATCTATGTATGAATACTTTGGGACGTCTTACTATTTTATGTTTGGTGATTATACTTTTTTGTTACTTGTTCCTTGCTTGAGATTGAGACAACTATGACTCTTGACCCAGGAATGCCCGTTGGATTGTAGAGTAAATCTTTACATGTTGTCACACCCCAGTCCCAAAATGTAAAGAACTAGGCCATGTGACATTGGCCAGCTGACACGTCACTAAGGGTTTTAATCCAATTTAATGGACCCAAAGGAATGTGCTACGCTGTCCTAAAATATTATATGTCTAATACAGATAAATCTATCTCATCCACAGAAATGTCAGAAAATAGTGCTGAATATATATAATGCTGAGTTTGAAAATATCATAGTACATATCTTGTGGAAACAAACCCACTACAAAAGATAATAATAGTGCCAAAATAAGATAGACTAAAGTATCGTCTATCTAAGAAAATAGCTCCATCTCTAGGTGAACCAGCTTCTAGGATCAGGTAGATTCTGATGGTGTCTCCTCTAGTTCTTCCTCTGTGGCATGCCTAGTCTCCTGTCCTGGACCATACACTGTGGGGTAGTAGGCCTCGTCTAAATCTGGAAGGGAACCAGGTCCTCAGTGGGACATAACAAGATACAGGAAAATAACATGCCATGTATGTAAATACTGAATAAATAAATAAATACAGGGTGCTAACCATCTATGTGAATGCAAGTAAAGACCTCGTAGTACGCATGGAAAAGTGTAGGCCAGACATATGCTGACTTAATTCACCAATCGTGTTGAC
>JAYESA010000019.1:45682669-45697669 GCA_036927795.1 Iris macrosiphon | reverse complement strand
GGTGGTCAGTGGTGGTGGTGGTGGCGGTCAGAGAAGGTCTGGGTGGCTCGGGAGGTGCGGGCATCGAGGGTCTGCGGGGTGCTGCAGGGGAGTTTTCGACCGGGGCGGTGGCCGTGGAGCGGCGGGATAGGGGTGGTTCGGTAGGGGGGGTCACGGCGGAGCGGATGGGGGTGGTGGCGGTGGTCCAAGACAGCCGGGGTGGCGGTGAGGGGTTTCGGGGTGGTCGAGGGGGGCTGCTGTTGGTGTTGGGGGGGTTGGGTCTGCGGGTGTTGCCGGAGGCGGAGCAGTCGGCCAGGGCGGCGCTCCGGTGATCGGGGAGGAGGGTAGGGAGGTGGCGAGGGGTTCGGCAGGGGTCTGGTGGAGGGTGGTGGCCAGAGGGTGGTGTGGGGAGTTTGGGAATGGGGGGGGTCGGTTTATATAGGGTTTAGGGGATGGCATGGGTAGTAAATAAATAGAACTCTAGGGTTATTTAGGTAATTTTGGGTTTTTAGGATATTTATGCAGCCATTTCAGATATTTTGTGGGTCCCACATGACACGTGGACGGTCCATGTTCACCAGCCAATAGGGAGGTGACACCTCACAGGGAATTTTGCAGAAAAACCCCTGAAATTTCCTAAATTACAAATAGGTCCCAAAATTGATATTTTGCGTAATTACCCAATTTGTCTGATAAAATATCCTGTTCCCAGAAAATACTAAAAGGCTCAGAATTGAGAGAAAAAAGCTGTGGGAGGGTCCTGAGGGGGTGGGGGTGAGTCTGGGCAGGGGCAGGGGCAGGACCTGGTTTCTGGGTGATACGGGTCATCGTATTTATTATTTAATAAATACTGCGCACGGTGTTCTCTAATTCTTTAGAGGCAGGTAGGGCCATAATTTTTCTACGGTGTCAATATACTAATTGTAGTATATTCAAAATAGAATATTATCGTATTTTTGTTTAGGTAAAACAGGTGCCTGTTGGTCCTCAATCTCTAGGGGTACAGAGATGGGTAAAGAGCAGAAAATTAAATAGGAAATAAATACTGACTTTTGTAACGATATTTGTGCGTCTCAAACGAGGCTCAAAATAAAGCATCTGGGAGTTGCACAAAATTCTGGAAAATAGTCTAACATGTCTAGGGCAGGTATGTGAATTTTGTTTGGGAATAACAGCTAGTGTAATGTCCTAAATAATTGTGTGAGGGACAGGTGCACAAATCAATAGGATATGTAAACAAAATAAATTTAAAAAAAGTTGCAATAATTCTAATTAGCTAAAAATAATCTTAAATTACTGAAATCTGGTCGAGGGAGTTTACAATCTCAGGTACTCACAGTCATATAAAATTCAGAAGAAAATAGTATATAACAGTATTTGAATTTAAACAGTAACTTGGCAAGGTATACTTGCCTACTTTCTGATTGTGTTGGACACCTGATCCCACTGTCAAGACTGAGGGTCCTTGTGACAGGGGGTCACTGACTGTGCTGGAGATGTTTTCTGTTCAAGACGTACAGGTCTCGTAAATATAATTTAAATAAAGGCACAATAATATAGTATATATATACTTATGTAAATATATACACAAAAGCCAATATATATATATATAGGGTTCATATATATATATATAGAGTATATATATATATACATATATATATAGTATATATAGTAGTAGGTATATATAGTATATATATATATATATATATATATATAATAGAAATATGTTATATAAATACATATAGATATATAAAAAGAAAAAAATAAAGCTGGAATTGAAATATATATATATATATATATATATATATATATATATATATATATATATATATATATATATATATATATATATTTATGTATACTAATATATATATATATATATATATATATATATATATATATATATATATATATATATATATATATATATATATATATATATATATATATATATATATATATATAATAGATAGATAGATATATATATATATATATATAGATGTATATAATTACATATATACATATATATATAAAAGAAAAGAATAAAAATACAGGAATTTGAAATATATAAATATATACATATTTATATACTAATTTATATGTATACAATAATATATAGATAGATATATATATTTACATATTTACATATATATATATATATATATATATATATATATATATATATATATATATATATATATATATATATATATATATATATATATATATATATATATATATATAAGAAAAGAAAAAAATGCAGGAAAGGTATAAACTGTATATCCAGTATTATCTTAGATATATAATATAAATATAGGTATATATAGATAATACATATATATACAATATATATATATATATATAATTAAAAGGAAGGACAAGTGCAAAATATAAATACATATATATATATATATATATATATATATATATATATATATATATATATATATATATATATATATATATATATATATATATATATATATATATATATATATATATATATATATATATATATACTGTATATCTAGTATTATATAATATAGTAAGGTAATATATATATTATATAATATATATATATAATTATATAGAGTAATATTTATAGATATATATATATATATAAATATATACATACATATATATATATATATATATATATATATATATATATATATATATATATATATATATATATATATATATAATGAAGAAAAGAAAAACACAAAAGTACATAGGTATATATATATTTATACTATATAGTATAATATTATATATACATACAGGATTTATATAATAATAATAATATATATTATATATAATAATATATATAATATGATATATGCAATTACATATATATATATATATATATATATATATATATATATATATATATATATATATATATATATATATATATATATATATATATATATATATATATATATATATACATATACATATATACATAAATATATACTGTATACATGTAATAATAATAATAATAAAAAATTATTTAATAATACATATATATACTGTATATGTATAGTATTATATAATATATATTATATATTATAATATATAATATATATAAACATATATATTAATATACATATATATACATATATATATATATATACATACATATATATACGTAAATACGTATTAGGGGGGGTATATACCTGACTCGTCAGGGGGGGGGGGGCGCGTCGTAGCCGGTGGAGGTCCGGCGGAGCTACGGCGGCGGCTGGCTGCAGCACAGCAGCAGCTGTAGCAGTTAGTAACAGCAGTAGCAGCGGCAGTTGCAGCAGCTCTGGCGGCGGCGGAGGCGGCGGTGCAGGACATCGGGACGGCGGAGGGGAGGGTGGCGAAGAGGTTGGTGGGGGTGGTGGTGGTCAGTGGTGGTGGTGGTGGCGGTCAGAGGAGGTCGGGGTGGCTCGGGAGCTGCGGGCAGCGAGGGTCGGCGGGGCGCTGCGGGGGAGTTTTCCGGCCGGGGCGGTGGCCGTGGAACGGCGGGATAGGGGTGGTTCGGTAGGGGGGTCACGGCGGAGCGGATGGGGGTGGTGGCGGTGGTCCACGACAGCCGGGATGGCGGTGAGGGGTGTTGGGGTGGTCGGGGGGGCTGCTGTTGGTGTTGGGGGGGTTGGGTCTGTGGGCGTTGCCGGAGGCGGAGCAGTCGGCCAGGGCGGCGCTCCGATGATCGGGGAGGAGGGTAGGGAGGTGGCGAGGGGTTCGGCAGGGGTCTGGTGGAGGGTGGTGGCCGGAGGGTGGTGTGGGGAGTTTGGGAATGGGGCGGGGTCAGTTTATATAGGGTTTAGGGGATGGCATGGGTAGTAAATAAATAGAACTCTAGGGTTATTTAGGTAATTTTGGATTTTTAGGATATTTATGCAGCCATTTCAGATATTTTGTAGGTCCCACATGACACGTGGACGGTCCATGTTCACCAGCCAATAGGAAGGTGACACCTCACAGGGAATTTTGCAGATAAACCCCTAAAATTTCCTAAATTACAAATAGGTCCCAAAATTGGTATTTTACGTAATTACGCAATTTGTCTGATAAAATACCCTGTTCCCAGAAAATACTAAAAGGCTCAGAATTGAGAGAGAAAAGCTGTGGGAGGGTCCTGAGGGGGTGGGGGTGAGTCTGGGCAGGGGCAGGGGCAGGACCTGGTTTCTGGGTGATATGGGTCATCGTATTTATTATTTAATAAATACTGCGCACGTTGCACAAAATAAAGTATCTGGGAGTTGCACAAAATTCTGGAAAATAGTCTAACATGTCTAGGGCAGGTATGTAAATTTTGTTTGGTAATAACAGCTAGTGTAATGTCCTAAATAATTGTGTGAGGGACAGGTGCACAAATCAATAGGATATGTAAACAAAATAAATTTAAAAAAGTTGCAATAATTCTAATTAGCTAAAAATAATCTTAAATTACTGAAATCTGGTCGAGGGAGGTTACACATGTCTAAACAACCGTGATCGTATCTCGGGGGTATAGAGTACTTTGGTGTATGTAGCTTGCTTTGTCCGCCCCCTCTCTCCAGTATTCTGGTTCAGGGGAATGACACAGTTTAAGTGGTGGCCCATGCATGTCTAAAAATTAAGAAGTGTAGGGGTTTATTATTGTTTAGATATCTCAATCATACTACTCCGTGATCTCCCTCAGCATCGAATTTGTATCATATAAATCTTGATTCAATATCTGCTTTGATCCTCGATCTATCCTGTCCTTCTAATTTGATCATAGTGTTCTCTATCTTTCAGGGACACTATTTCTGGTCCTTCTGAACAGACAGCTAGAGTTTTTTCGGTAACAGGATAACCACCAGCCGGTCAACATCTCTTTGCGATTCAGCAACAATATTCTGAAGCAGAGTCCAGGATGGCTCAAGACATGGAACAATAGGTCCATCCAGAACCACCAGTTGTACCCGTAGTGGCAGTCCCGCCAGTACCTACCAATGCAGAAAGTGATACATAGGCCCTGATGGGGATTATCAGGCAGTTACTAGCAACTCAAGAGCGACGAGGTGACGCTCTTACCCAGTCAGTACATGAGGCCTTAGAGAGAGGCAGACATTGTGCCCCCAACTCAGCAAGCAACTTCAAGGACCTCCAGACTTCGTATTTTTTTGGTACCGAAGATACGATTGCATCATATGCGTAGCTTCAGGATACTAAAGCTATCCTAGAGGTAGCATGAGTGCTTGACAGAGAGCAAGTATCAGTAGTTCAACTACAGTTGCAAGACTTGGCCCGAGACTGGTGGGCAGCAGAGATAATTTCTCTGACAGTACCCGTCGCCGTCTTCAGTGAGAGGTTCCAAATGAGGTACTTTGATGCGATATCGAGTTATGACCTTCAACAAAAGTTTAACAACTTAAAGCAGATGGACATGACTGTTGATGGCTATACGGCAGAGTTTTGCAGACTAAGTTAGTTTGCTGCCACCTTGGTGGGGACCAAATTGGATAGAGCTAGGAGGTCCGTAACAGAGAGGACCAGCACCGAGAGGACGAGGTCAGGCAATAGAGCTCACTGTGGAAGAGCAGTTAGCTTCAGTTGAAGTAGTGGCAGGTACCATCCTCGTCAACTCTCATTCAGCTTCAGTATTATTTGATTCAGATGCATCAGATTCTTTTATGTTTGCACAATTTGTGATACAAGTTGGTTTAGAACCCGAATCCTTATCATTAAGTCTCAATATACTTACTGGTAACGGTATCATAGAAATCGATAGAGTTTAAGCATCTTGTCGAGTCATAGTATGCTGGCAAGGATTTTCTGCCTGATTGATAGAATTTCCTATAGGAGATTATGACGTCGTCTTAGGCATGGATTGGTTAAGTGCTCGATACATAATGATAGAGTGCCATGCTGGCAAGGTTATCTTTCGTATTCTCCGGGAAGAAGAATTCTTATTTTCTAGAGGCGAGACAGAATCTTCACCAGCTGTAAACCCCCTCGACCAATTTAGGATTTATTTAATATAATTTGAGAAACTAGGATTTATTTTGGATACAATTAGAATTAACGTACAACAATTATGTGACTTATTATACCTCACCATTGCTTCGATGTTTGGAGTGCTACACTAGTAGTTACCTTCAAACCAATTTCATATGCATCTCCTAGACATGCCAGACTACCCATATGACCCTTGTGTAACTTTTAGATACTCAATATTGTGCTTTATTTGAGCTGCGCAATATTTGTTACAAACGTCTATGTATTATCTCAATAAAACCAATTTCTCATAATTGTCCATTCCTACTTAAATTTGATGCACAACCGCAACCCAATACCCTATAACCCAAATTAGGGTACTAGCCTACTCTGAGCCTGTTACGCTCATGACTCTTGTGTTCACCCAAAGTTAACCCCTTGTGTTTCCAATTGACAAAAAGAACAAATGGTGCATTATTTTAATTAAATTAAATTGGAGGCCAGACTCACCCCAAAGCGAGACCTAACCAAGCCCGTGTATACCTTTCAAGTGGACTAGCCCCATCCGAGGAGCTAGACCGGCCCAAATCCTGAGGTCAACCATAATTCTCTTATATATGTATAAATACACATATTCCCTAACATTAAAACCCTAAAACTCAGTTTTCATCACCACACCCAAAGAAACCCTAGCCGAGCCCCTTCTCTTAACCGAGCATCCCCTGCCCCCGCTCCGACCGGACACCCACTGCCACCAACTTCAGGCCGCCACCACCGCAGGCTAGACCGCCGCCTGCACCCCTAGTCACCGGACCCCTTTCCCCAGGCCGCTGGCACCGGATGCACCACCACCATCAACCTTCCCCTCACCATCATCGACAACACCTCCAACCCGATCTACCCGACCCCCTCTCAATACCACCATCGCCTACCCCCGCAGGACCATCGTCTCCACTACCTAACATCGCCCCCCCAGCCGCTGCTGCAGTTGCTGCAACCTACTGCAGCTACTACCGCTGCCACTGCTGCCTGCTTGCCGCCGTCGACGCCGGAGCTTCTCTCACGCCGGAGGACGGTCACTGACGAGCCAGACCCCTTCTCGGCCACAACCAGGTAATACCTGTTGTGCTAGTAATAGTTTCTTGTATCGTCGAGTCGTCCTATCTTGGTATCATCTAACAGACACAAGCATATTAAAATAAAATCTATTTGTGTATGTAGGTAATTAGATTAGGGTAACACTTAATAAATTAATGAATGACCCTAAATATATGACTTGTTACGTAGACTTATAATTTACCTAAAAATTTGGGCCTCTACATATATGCTCAACCATGGGGAACAAGGACATATAATTGTACTAAACATAAATAGTTGGTAACCCATAACTTCGATAATTTATTATCGCGAGAGACGGTAACTGAGGACAGGACACGTGTGCATCTTAGCTACATGCACACGCGACTCTGTAGTCGACCAGCCGTTGCCTTACATCAGTACCTAAGAGCATCGTCGTAGTTGTCTGTATGTATTGCTTTAGTGTCTAATGCTAGATTTCTATATTATATTGTATGTTTAGGGTCACTGGACCAGCCAGGAGATACTGCAGGAGCAGGCTATTGGCATTCACAGCTTGAGGACCCAGGCAAGATACCTTGCCATATTTACTGTTTAAATTAAATAATATATATGTTGTATGATATCTTGTTACTTTATTTTATATGACTGTACGCGTCTGAGACTGACTCGGGTGCAGTCGACGGATGCGTCGATGAGTAGTGTACTTGACCTAGCCATTAGCAGACTCACCCCATTGGGAGGATACTCTGATATCTTTTGAGACCTGACACTCTTACACGTTACACTGTGACAAATTTATATTGGGATACAGGTTCGCGTACTCGACTAGCTATCGGTGCGTGTGACATGCATCACGATTAGTGCGTAATTCAAGATTTTGTATTAGTAGAGACTTGGCATATAGATACGTGGTATGCATGTCGAGTATTCGACTTGCATATTTACATGGGGCAGGGAGGACAACTAGTAGGCGTATGGGATACACACATTGGAATCCGTAGTATCTGGAGGAGCCACGGATCCAAGGACTCCATTTATGCAGATGCCCCATTCTTCGGAGCGGTATGGACGTTATATTATTCAGATGCCCCGTTCTTCGGAGCGGTATGGACGTTATATTATTCAGATGTCCCGTTCTTCAGAGCAGTATAGACGTTATATGCCTATGCCTACCCATATGTACCAATATTTTCCTCATATTGTATTCACTTAGATGGTTAGCATACCCTTTATTGCATTTATTTTATTCAGTATTTATATATGTAGCATGTTTCTATGTATCTTGTTATGTCCTTCTGAGGACCTGGTACCTTTCCAGATTTGGACGAGGCATATTACCTCACAGTGTACGACCCAGGACAGGAGACGAGGTACGCTACCACGGAGGAGCTAGAGGTGCTACCGTCAGAGTTTTCGTGATCACTTGGTAAGCCTTCTGCCTAGGATTGGGAGCATCATTATCTAGTCAGTCAATGCCCTAGTCATTACTCTTTTTATCTATCTTTCAGTACTTTATTTTTGTCCTAGTAGTGGGTTTGTTCCCACCAGACATTCTTGGTTATACTATGATATTTTGAGACAGGCAGTTATCTTCCAGCATTTCTTGCTGTTATATTATTTATGAGATTAGATTACATATTGTTGATTTATATGTGACATGTTAGTATTTAGGATATCGTGGCACTCTTTATTAGGATATATTAAATTAGAATATTCTTGGAGACGTGACAGCTGGCTATTACCACGTGGCCTAGTCCCGTGTATTTTTGGGACTGGGGCATGACATGGTTTTAGTGGTGGCCCATGCATGTCTACGTTATCGCTTGTGGTATGGTAACATGCCCAGTGATGCCTGTAATAGGATAGAAAATACTAGGTCATCCATTTTGATTTTGTCTTCGAACTTCCTTCGTATTGCTTCTAGATAAGTGCATCATGTTTGCTTGATTCCGTACTCTTTTTAAGTGAAGTCATATTTCTTGCAGCAAGATAAACTTGCGCAGTGGACAAGGAGCACCCAGTACCGTGGTGCCAGATGACACCACCCAAAGAGAGGAGGTACCCCAGGGGCTACCAGAAGGGCAACCACTGCTATAGGCCCCGCTGATACATTGGCACGAGACTTCTCAGGGCGATCCTATATCGCAGCACGAGGGACAGACTTCCCAGACGATCCCCACACAGAATTTTGAGGGCCAGACTTCAGGAGCTACACCGATGCCGCAGACCGAGATGCCGACATCTGAGGAGACACATACTACACAACCAGAGGTTCCATTACTACCACCTCCCCCTTATCCATCCCAGATGCCACAACCAGATGGACAGCCACAGTTGCTTTAGTTCTTTCAGACTATGATACAAGCACAGTGGCATCAGACCGAGACGCTGAGACAGAGTTTGATGGCAGTACTAGAGAGGACACCTGTCACAACACCAGTACCAGCACCTCCACCAGCTCAGATAGGTGGTACTGTGCGATGGTTCCGACAGATGGGACCAGATACTTTCTCAGGCAACGAGACCGTAGAGGAGATCTCCGATTGGGTCGCCAATATGGAGATGCTACTAGAGGCATCACAACTGCATCCAGATCTTTGGATGACCGCAGTGAAGGCCCAACTGAAAGGCAACTCCCATCACGGGTGGTATTCTGTTGAGCGCAGTGTAGGCAAGAACCGGACTTGGGAACAGTTCCTAGAGTACTTTAATGCGAAGTATTTTCCATCCACAGTCAGAAATGTCCTGTACTCCCAGTTCCTACATCTAGAACAAGGGAATATGACTGTTGACGCATATGACGCAATATTTAGCCGTCTTAGCAGATTTGGTACCGTCCTGATACCCAATGATCTAGAGAAGGCCCAGAGATTTTATCATGGCCTTACCTTCGAGCTACAGAGGTATACCACCACACAGGCGAGGGTTTCTTATGAGAAGGTTCTTGCAGAGGCGAGGATCCAGGAGGCCATCGGCAGAGGAGCAAAATATTCCAGCACGACCACGCCAGCCAGAGCCCAGCCCGAAGCAGGAGGACCGATCTGTCGCCCCGGAGCACAGACACAGCAGAGGGCAGCACCGTATCAGCAAAAGGAGCTTCCGACTTGCTACCACTGTGGTAAGATTGAACATTACCAGAAGCACTGCCGAAAGAGACTGGGGATATGCATGATTTGTGGGGCGAGCCAGCACCAATCCCGAGACTGCCCATAACGCAGAGATGCATCACCGTATATAGAACAAAGACCAGCAGCACCAGTCCCGAGGATACTACCCCCACCAGAAGGCCAGCGTCTACCAGCACCCAGAGGATTTCAGAGGGGACCACCCTTGGCCCCACAGCAGGCACAATTTGATCGAGCTCGACAGTAGACCGGAGGGCAGAGGCACGGACAAGCCTTTGTATTAGCTGCTACTGAGGAGGAAACAGAAGGAAAAGCTATCACAGGTACCATTTTAGTTGCATCATTACCTGCAACTGCGTTGTTTGATTCTGGAGCTACATTATCGTTCATATCTAGTAGATTCGTAGCAATACATAGAGTAGCTACTTCCTCCTTACCTAAGAGTTGGAAGATTCTTACCAGAGGAGGTATCGTGCCGGTTACCAGCACTATTAGAACGTGTTTGGTAGTCGTATATGGTAGAGAGATGAGAGCGCGATTCTTAATATTACCCATGCCATACTTTGACGGTGTGCTAGGCATGGACTGGTTAAGCCAGTATAATGCCGTACTAGATTTTCGAAAAGGTAACGTCACTTTTAGACTGCCAGATCAACCGGAGTTCGAGTACATGCCAGGGACCGTTGAGCAAGGAGTATGACAGATAGCTGGAGCTTATATGGCTATGAAGATGGTACCCCCACCAATAGTTGCAGAATTCGAGGATGTTTTTTCTGAAGAATTGCCAGGCTTACTGCCAAATAGAGACATAGAGTTCACTATTGAGCTAGTACCCGGAGCAACACCGGTATCTTCTAATGTGTACCGATGGGCAAAGAATGAGTTAGACGAGCTGAAACTACAATTGGAGAAGTTGCAGAGCAAGGGATTTATCCATTCTAGTACATCACCATGGGGAGCACCCGTGTTGTTTGTACCCAAGAAGGATGGAACAGTACGTATGTGCATTGATTATAGAGCCCTTAATGCTTTGACTATTAAGAACAAGTACCCCATGCCGCGGATTGATGATTTATTCGATCAGTTGACAGGAGCAGTGGTGTTCACAAAGATCGACTTGAGATCGGGTTATCATCAAGTAAAGGTGCAAAGAGAAGACATTCAAAAGACAGCATTCAGGACTCGTTATGGTCACTACGAATTCTTAGTGATACCTTTGGACTGACAAATACGCCTGCTGTATTTATGAACTTGATGAATAGAGTCTTCCACCAATACTTAGACCAGTTCGTGGTAGTCTTCATTGACGATATTTTGGTATATTCGAAGAGCTACGAGGAGCACTTGAGACTAGTGTTAGAGACGCTGAGGAGAGAGAGGCTTTACGCCAAGCTGAGCAAGTGTGAGTTTCTTCTAGATCGTATTTATTTGACTTTGTGGGATTATATAACAGTTATTTGTACATGTTTGGATTACTTTACTTTATTATTTTATTGTATATATAATAATTGTACATGTTTGTGTAGATTTTATTAATTTGTGTGGAATTTACTTGTGTGAAATTTATTTATGTGGAAGTTGGTGAATATATAACAGGTATATGCTTCGCAGAAATTAATTTCTGGGAAAACTATTACATATAACAATAGACTGGCGACGTAATAGCGACAAAAAATCTAAAAAATCTCAGGTCAGTGACGGATTTTCGACAAAAAATCTCAGGCCAGCGGCTACCTAGCGACAGACTATTCTGTCGCTAAAATGTCTGATACACACAAATGTGCTAAACATATATCAGAGTCCGTCGCTAACATCCGTCGCTACTCTGTTACTGAGAGTGATGACTCAGCGACGGATTAACGATGAAATCTGTGAGCCATTAATGTACAAAACCTTCTGAAAAATTTGGCAAATTTTGGTTCACATAATCTGTCGCTATAATGTCGGTTAGTAGTCAGAAAGTTTAGCGACAAAATTTATACGTCATTGATCCGTCGTAAAATTTTGTCGTTAATCCGTCGATAAAGTGACGGATTAGCGACAAAATTTTTGTAGTGACGTTAATTATTTTGATGGAACATTTTCGTCACTAATCAGTCGCTAAATGCAAATAGCGACGAAAAAATGTATTTTAGCGACGGATAATTCCGTCGCTAAAACAGTGTATTTTTGTAGTGAGGATAACAATGTTGACATACTAGCACATGTATTTTGGGACCTTCGGTGGGACTATATACCTGCACGCGAAAGAATTATCGTCTTATACCATAGATAGTCCAAAATGGTGTATCACTAGTAACCATTATATAGGCATATTGCATTGCTAATAATGCTTATTCGCATGAAAGAATACGGTAAGCTATAATTGATAAAATAAAAAATCGATCGTGGACAAGAATCATTATTGGGTGATGCATATTATGTTGTTACATTCCTGTCATATAAATTATAATTAATCTAAGAAAAAAAAAGATCACTAAAAAATTCTTTCACCTAATTTCTGTGTTAATTTCGGTGAGTTGGGTTAATTCGTTGTTCACTAGTACATGGAAATGTACTGACCCATCTCTCCACAGGTATTGCGAACCAAGGAGGCATAACGAGGAACTGAAGGCTCGTGTAGCCGTGAAGAATCTTTGTTTATATTTTGAACCTTTCCAAGTTGCATTCTGAATACTCTCGTCGAATGTGTCTATATCTTTTATTTCTATTAAAGGGATATGACGTATGTAACGATATATCTTATTTTGATGTTCAAGTTATAAGACAGTATGATACCCTTTACTCAGCTATTTGAGGACATATGTATCAAATGTGAATTATCAATGAAAAGAGTTGTTTCTTCTGTACGATGTTGTTATTCAAATTATCTGCTTAATTATGTTGCAAACTTCTATAAACCCACAATGTTTCAAAATGCACACAAACGCACCTTTGTACATGCGTAATTTAGGTTTGTACGTCATCACGTCCTGTGATAACTTATCGATTCGGTGGATTCGAGTGTGACATTTAAACTCATTGACTAGGTGAGACTAGTACTTTGCTCCAATCATATTATTATTAGGATTCCTAATATGAGTCAATCCTAACATATAGAACTTGTGTCAAGTTTGGTTTATGTATTTAGGGAACCAGAAAAAAAAAGTTATTTTTTGTTTGATAGCTACAAATTTGGGAGCTATTTTTCTGACAAAGAAAAAATAGGAGAAAAGATGGTTCATATCAAAACCCATGTAATTGATTTTTCTTCTTCTTATTTTTCAACATTTATTTCAAAAATTTAGATTGATAATAAACCTACTCAAATGTGTTATTATCTATTTTAACCATTACTTTTGAATTTTTATAATATTAATTTATTTTAAAATACAAAATAATGATAAAAAATCAAATGATCTTTCTTGAATGCTTTTTACAGAAAAGAAAAACCTGACAAAAAAAAACTTACTATACTAATAAAAAAACACAAAGAAATTGACTTCTCTACAGAAAACCGAAAACCAAAAACCAAACGAGAGCCCTTGGTAAAGCTCTCTCGTTTAGGAATGTTACATGAGCACTTGTATCTAGGGATGGCAATTTTTTTCGAACACGATAGGGATCCGACTTTCTTTTTTGATGACCTCGGATTTGGGGACTTAAAAACGGGGACGGGAATGGGGATTAAAAAAAAAATTCTCTAGATAGGTTCGGTACCGGGTATGGATATAGCACCCATCGCCCCGATAAATTCCTGACTCTATAGTTCATGTATAACAAATTTTTTTTCGATGAAATCGGATTTGGGGACTTAAAAACGGGGACGGGAATGGGGATTAAAAAAAATTCTCCGGATAGGTTCGGTACCGGGTATGGATATAACACCCATCGCCCCGATAAATTCCTGACTCTATAGTTCATGTATAACAAATTGTTAGTCTGCCACTCCATAGTCCAAATATGAATAATATTATTTGTACCTAATTAAAATTAACATTAATATTAATATTAACATTAACGTTAACATAAAAATTAAAATTACAATTAATATTGATAATTTTTGGGTGATTAATATTTTTAGTTAAAATTTATCATAACAGCTGTCACATAATGGAGGAATATTTTTGTCACGCCCCTGTCCCAAAATATGTAGGACTAAGAATACGTAACATGCCCAACCGTATGTATATGAACTCCAATATATGGAAACCATATACACACGTACGCTGTGCATGAATATTCAAATCCACAAGTAGTAATATACTGTCATAATAAGTCACACAGAATCTATATCTCATCCATGACACAATAATCAGTAGAAATAAAGAGCTAAATAATACTGGATATCAAAAATGAGTATCAAGTCTGATAGTCGGGTGGAAACAAATCCACTATAAAACGACTATACTGCAGTAGCAACAAAATCTCTAAACAATGGAAATAAATCACATATACTCTTATTAGGGTATATGAGGAAAGGTTTTTGGTACTTATTAGGGTCTCCTATTGCATTATATAGGTAAGGGTCACCTTATGTCTTAATCATAGTGCTCATAGAACAGGTGTCAATCATGGGGATAGAAGTGTTACTAGCCGTTAAGGGGAAAGGGATCAAACTTGTATCGAGGTGTGGTACAAATTATGTGGTCTACAACTAGGGGTAATCATCACAATCTAATTGAACAACTCAACTATCAGGTTCTAGCTACGAGGTACACAGTTCAAAATTTAAGATTACAACTATGACTATAGCAAACTATATATCCTATCGTAGAGTATAATCACTTGGTCTATGATCAGAGGTGGCAGGTGGCACGAGTTTTAAAAGATGAAGAAGAGAAACATGATTAGTCGTCGTACAAATAGCAAGTGCTAGGGTTTC
>JAYESA010000019.1:45566692-45682569 GCA_036927795.1 Iris macrosiphon | reverse complement strand
CACACACTAACACCTATACAAACAGTCACACAAACACACACTCACACAAACTAACACACACACAACTACACACACCTACACATACACAAACACCAACACACACACACACACTCATCCACACTCACCCCCACACACAAAAACACACATACATATATAAATATATACTTAAAAACTCTAATACACACTCTCCGAGGCTAAACCAATCCGCGCACAAGCCCAAAACCTAGAAACCAAGTCGAAATGGCCATTCGGTCATTTCGACGAACTCGTGGAGTGCGGTTCGCGATACCTTGTGAAACGAACACCAAACCTACTCAAATTCGACCCAAAATTTATCCACGAGTTCTAATCGATGTCTAGAACCTAGAAAAAATATCAACTCTTCGATTTTAGGTTCGTGGCAAAAATGCGCATGCATGTGGAACCTACGACGAAAAACCCCCAAATCGTCCGAAACGCCCAAATCTCCGCGACACGACCTCACTTGTCCGAACGGGAACATGTACTTATCCTCAAGACACCCAAGCACGTCTATCTAGGTCCGTCTAACCTAGGGCAACACAAAAAATTGGGCCAATCTCGGATTTTACCCCAAATTGACACAAAACCTAATGTCAAAGTCTCCAAACACATCCAAACAAGCTCCAACTTTCTCCCACGGATAGCCTTAAGGTCTAGGAAGATTCTAAACTACTAATTACACTATATTAGAACAATCACTAAGAGGAAAGTTAGGGTTTACCTTTTGGGAGTTGGAATCCCAAGGCCAAAGTCTCCAAAAAGCTCTAAATTACCACACTCAAGTCTCCAAGCCTCCAAGCCTCCAACCCAA
The DNA here is from genome assembly GCA_036927795.1 of Iris macrosiphon. Taxonomy (NCBI): domain Eukaryota; kingdom Viridiplantae; phylum Streptophyta; class Magnoliopsida; order Asparagales; family Iridaceae; genus Iris; species Iris macrosiphon. The sequence continues at coordinate 45,681,737 of JAYESA010000019.1, read as the reverse complement.
GCTCCAATACCAATTCTAAGCTCTACACACCTAGGTTAGATAAAAATAGAAGGTTAGGATTTGTATTAATGGAAGAAATAGATGAAGGAAGAGAAAGAATGGAGAAAACTTACTTGGAATGGTAAAAATTGGAAGAAGGAAGAAGAAAAGAGTGGAAAGAAGAGTGAAGAAGAAGAAGAAGAAGAAGAAGAAAGGAAATGAATGGGAGGGGGAGGTGCTGGTTCGACCAAGAAATAGGTTAGGGTTAGGGTTTCATTTAGGTACAAAGACCAAAATGCCCTCCAATTAGTCATGCTAAAATATGGTTTGGGTTTGGGGTTCCAAATGCACTCTAATTAATTCCTAATCACTCCAACTAACTAATAAAAAATATAATAACTATTATAAACCCATAAATAGGTCTGACAAGGGTGTTGGTTGGGTCTGACATGGGTCCACTAGGGTCTGACATGGGTCCAGGCTAGCCAAAACCCTAAAATAACTAATAAAAATAAATACAACCAACTAATTAAATTTAAATACAAATATTTATGATAAATACACAATTAACCAAATTAAAAAAAATACCCTGCTCTGGAAATGGGGTAGTGACAAGCCTATCCTCCTTAGAAAATTTCGTCCTCAAAATTTAATCTCAATCGCACTTCTTCTAGGTCAAACCCCCAACAATCACCGTCAAGAAATTCTACCTAAACAACATGCAAGATCATGATCCTACTGGTCGTGTTATCACTGTCTCAATCAGGGTCACTACACTATCTATCACAGCATAAAAGAAAAGTCTAACAGGTACTAATAAAGCACACCACAAGGAATGAAAAAAGACAGGAAGAAGAACAAAAAGACAAACCTGCTAACCCGACACCCGTAGCATCGGCCTCCTCGACCGTCAATGCAAAAGCCCTGCCCTGCTGGGGTATCTCCCTCTGCTGGTGCGGGACATGATGCTGTGCCACAGATGACCTAGCTCCAACTCTCCGATCATGTGCTCCACCCAATGGAGGTGTAGTGGGACAATCTCGTATCTGGTGAGCAGCGGATCCACAGAACAAACACACCTTCTGTCACGCCCCGATCTCCCGCAGGAAAATCGGCCGTTCCCGCTAGGCGGGAATCACCCTCGCCAGCGCTCCCGCGGAACGATCGCTTTGACCCATCCGGACGTGATGCCGCACGAGCGTGAGCTACGCCCGTGCAAGGCCATTGTTCGTTGGCTGGCGGTAAGAGTTCTAAGCCACAGAGTCGCACAGATTATCCGAGTGCAGCGGAGTCATAGACGCATAGCGATCAGTAACAGGTTCACTGAGTCGACAATATAGCGGAAGCATTGAAACACAAGTTGAAGTAAAGCAAACTCTTTATTGATATGAACAAGTGTTACAGGCGGTGCATGGCCGAGATTACAAGTCGCTCAAGCCTCTCTCTCTGAAACAGTAAAAGCGTGCCAAGTGGCTACAATTGTGGAATGATTGTACAGGCGATGATCAGGCGATGTTCACAACATTATGTCTTATATATGTGCTTCAGTTCTGGACGCACCGCTGCTTCGGAGTGATCTCCACACCTTAGCACGCACGAAGGAGGCATCCGCACCGAACGAGGTTCTCCCGCACCCTGCATACAAACTGGTGGATTATCAGTACATTGAATGCACTGGTGGGGAAGCTACTCGCCCGCTCGACAAATCCAAACACGTAATACAGGTTCCAAAAATTATGGAAAAATACACATTAAGGGAAAAAGGGTTTATTTAGTGTTGTGTCCAACGGGGTGGATACCTCAATGCACTGTTGCACAAAAGCGCCCAACAAATAAAAAATTGCACAAAGTGAGATTTATGAATTTAATTTATTTAAAATAAATGCAAGTGGTGTTCTAAAATAAATTACAAGTATAAGGGACTGAATTTAAGTGGGACACAAGTATCATGAATGAAGTAGACTCAGAATAGAATATTACCCTAATTTGGGTTGCTCAAAATAGGTCAAGATTGTGTCTCCAATTTCGATTGGAACACACAAGGATACAAGATTTGATTTATATAGAATTAAATGTAGTCGGTTGCGACGAATGTTGTGCGACTAAAATGATGCACAACAAGACATAATTATGAGTCACACAAGGGTCAGAATAAAAGTCTGGCACGTCTAGGACAAGGGTGTGAAATCTGTTGGAAGCCAATGGTTAGTGTAGCGCTCTAATTATCGAAACAACGGTAAAGTACAACAATCAAATAAAATCATAATTATTAAATATAATTAAATATCATGCAATCATTTACACATTAATTACGAAAAGACAAAAATACCCCTAATCTGAAATGTGGGGGTGACACTAATCGTTGGCGAATTGTCAAGAGAAAGAGATCTCCAATGCTTTAGTCAAGCTTCGCTTATGCGGTCACCTGCATTTGCATCAACAGATGATCAATACTTTTTCTTCTCTTTTTCTCCTAGAATTCGATATGAATGCATAAATTGATGAAGGCAAGCAGTAAAATACATCAAAAATATTCACAAAATATATTCATAAAACCAACAACGAAAGCACCAACAAAAATAAACAATAAAAATGTTTGAGGAAGAAACTCTTATATAGAGTTATTCTCCAAGACACGATCTACTGTATTTGAAAATTAATTCTGAAGAATTCAATCAAAGAAAGAGGATGCCTTAATTCAATATGTCTCGTTCAATCGATACCGATAGGATTTTCAACACGGTGCTCCCGATTGGGAGTGGGACACTACAACCCATGCCCGTCAATGATGGAGGTGATACCTGAAGTTCTTCCAACTATAATCCAATTTTTCTTTATTTAGCATATCATGAGTAAGTTTTCAGATAAACTTGGCCCACTAGCTACTAAACTTTATTAAGACTATTTCAAAGGCAGTGTGTATAATTCAAAGACTGCAAAAGACTTTGAGATAAGTTTAAAAAGGGCTAATTAGCGTTTAGACCCAGGACTTTATACCAGTTTAGAGTTTAAGTCCTGACATGTCCAATTGCATAGTTTATGCCCTTAATTTTTTATTTTGGTTTATTTTTTTCCATTATACCCTCCGTAGTCTATATAGTGAACTTTTATTACTATGCATGAAAGGGAGGGTATAATGAGAAAAAAAGAAACAAAAAATAAAAATCCAGGACCTAAACTCTCTAATTAGTCATTTCAGGGCTTAAACTCTAAGATGGTATCAAATTCGGGGTCTAAACACTAATTAGCCCTTAAAAAAATGCTTTACAAAAAGTGGTTTAGAAGATGATCATTGGATGAAGATAATGTATAAAATTCGTAAGAGTTGGGTTTCCGCCTATCTCAGAGACCATTATTTTCGTGCTGGAATGTCAAGTAGTCAACAAGCAGAAATCAATTATTCTTTCTTCAAGAAGTATATTGATAAAAGAAATTCATTGATGCTTTTTTATCACACAGTTTAATATGGCAAGTGAACACCAAAGAAATGAAGAGTCAAGGTGGGGTCATGTTGATATTTAGGAATGCCCAAAATTGTTAACAATGATGCCTATGGAAGAACAGATGTGTGGTATCTATATGCGAAAATATTTTCAATTGTTTTAAGAACAGGTTGTGGAAAGTGAAGTCTATTTTGCAAAATTGTTAAGAAATGATGAATTCATATGGTATATGAAGTTCATAAGATTGATATGCAAACGTCCAAAGTTTGAAATTTTGTATATGACAAATGTGTCAAAATCACAAAGTTGTAGTTGCAAAAATTCGATGGAATCCCTTGCAGGCATATAATAGTATTTTTGAAAATAAATAGAGAATTTCGTTTGCCTGATGAATATGTTTTCAGAAGGACTAAGATTGCTAGAGTTGGAATTAGTAGTGTGGCAAGGATATGGTTCGAAACTTAAAATTGGAGAAGAGTCTCTAATGATGCGAAAGACAATGTTATCTCATCTTTCGTCTTGAACAATGGATCTTGCTTTGCAAAGTGCAGAACGAACTGGATATTGAAAGAAGATTCTGGAATCTTCAATGATTCACATTACAAGCATTATTTCAAATATTAATGTTAAAAAGGATCCTATAGTGAACATTGAGTGCTCAGATATCATCAATGAGCCACTTGCAGTCAAGGCAAAAGGATCAAAAAAAAAAAGAAATACTTCAACCTTCAAAAGATAAAGTTGACGGTGAAACCTAGACTTTGTCGGTCATTGGAGTGGTGCACGACTCACAGAACTATCCATTGTTGGCTGATATGTAAAATTTTGGAATGAGATTATGTAACAGAAACAGTCAAAGAATGAGCTTCACATGTTTGTCCCCTACCAAATTACAGAAAATGTGACTGCAGCTGCACCAGAAACATGAACTTCATGGACTTGTTATCAGCAGTTTCATAAGAGACTGCATTGATCAACACACACACACACACATTTTATTCAATCAAGCGAAAGATGAGCTCTAGTAGTCTTCATGCTGCTCACCACAGCAGCTTTGCTCTTGTTATTCTTCTTTCTCCTGTGGAGCTCAGCTTCAGTTGCGCTCGGCTCACCGATGATCCCCTGCAGCAAGCTTGTTCGTGTTCGGGGACTCCTTGGTCGATGATGGCAACAACAACTACCTGAGCTCCGTCGCCAAGGCCAACTACTTCCCGTTATACGGGCTCGATTTCTCTCGAGGGCCTACCGGCAGGTTCTGCAACGGAAAAACTGTCGTAGATGCTCTGTGTAACCTCAAATAACTCCAATCATGTTCCCATTTGAATTTTGATCAGAACGCAAATTGCTTTTGCCAACACTGTTAAGATTTTTTTTTTTTTTTACTGAGTTTGGAAATGAGATGGGACCTTTATTTTCATCTCAGGTGATCTTCTGGGCCTGGCATATCTTCCACCATATGCAGCTTCCTACCTCCTCAATGCCACAGGATTGCTTGGAGGAGTGAACTATGCTTCAGCAGCTGCGGGAATCCTCGATGAGTCAGGCCAGCACCTTGTATGTTTCTGAAATAATTCATAACTTTGCCTTGGTCTTTCTAGTTGCTTATTTTGAAAAGCAATACATAAAGAATATCGATATCGGACCATTTCTATGAGTATCGGGATCGGCGGTATCGACAGTATCGGCTGTTTCGGATCGGAGTATCGATTTTTTTTTTGTATGAGAATTAATAAATTATTAACATTTTAGAAAATATATTGTATACTTAGAAATAATTTTAGTTATTTTCAGTATTTTTTCTTAGCAGGATTGAAATTGAATTAAATAGTAGTCACCATTGCCGATTGGTTTTAATAAATATATAAATTTTCTTCTTTTACATGCTTTTCTAACCTTATTATGTTTTTACATCATTGTTGATCGGTCTTTTTTGTTCAATTTTTTTTGCCGAATTGACCGAACCCCCCACACCCCAACAACGTCGGTATCGGTAATCTCGGGTATCAGTCGGTATCGGATCGAGACATATTAAACCATATCAATATCGGTCGATACTGCAAACTATGGGAGAGAAAAAAAATAAGAGCAACCAACTTTTCAAACATGTTGTTACTTTTAATTCCTAGCCAGCCTGTTTTTGAAATAAATGAGGATTTGTTTTGGGAACTATCTTGCAGCTTATGAGTGTCCTTCTTACCAATCATTTACCTTTATTTCTGAAACAAAGTATATTACATGTCTAGTTAGCTCACTTTTTCAACATATTGTTACCAAATAGGTTAAGCTAGTAGCTTGTACAAGTAACTTATGACGACGAGATGATCTTCAGCTTTACCTGATCTGAAATGCTGGATACCGAATTTTCGATATCTCGGATTGATTTACAGGGAGACAGGTATAGCTTCAGCCAACAGGTACTGAACTTTGAGGAGAACCTGAACCAAATAAGAGCTGTAATGGGAGAGAACCTGAGCCAGTACTTGGCAAGATCCATTGCGATGATAGTCAACGGCAGCAACGACTACATCAACAACTATTTGCTGCCATCTCTATATTCCAGCAGCTACAACTACAACCCTCGGGACTACGCCAACCTCCTCATCAACCAGTACACAAGTTCTGGTACATGAAACTACAAAACAGATTAATTATGCTCTAATCTTCACAGACACAAACACGACATGACACGACACGGTAAAGACACGACAACATGGACATGGTGGTGTTGTATAGTTTGTATGTAAAACATAGTCTCACGTTGGAGGAAAATATATTTGCTAGTTTCTTTACATATAAATGTCCAATAACAAGGCTAATTATGGAATTAGACAAGAAGTGGGCCTATTCATGGGCTTTGGCTACTAGATCTTTGCCTAATTATTTAAAGTCTTTGATGGTCACTTGGGGACTTTGGAGTCTTGTTCATTCAGATTTTTTTTTTTTCGAAATTAAAATGAAAAAACGCATTTGTTGGCAAGAGACTTCTTTTTGAATCATGCATAATTGAACAATTATGTCTAGACCAAAAGACACCTCTAACTTCTATAAAACATAAAGAGTTGTTACCGTATTTGGGATATCTTAAAAATTCTCTGCTTAATCTTCATAAAAGAATTCTTGTTTTATTTGATCGTGGAGGCTAATTTTCCATTTCTTATAATCAGTATTGTGGGAGAAATATTGCCTTTAGGAAAGTGAACTGTATTTTCGTGTCTGGACTATGTCCGATACATGTCTGAAACGACAGGGCGACGCAATTTTTTGAAGGGCATGTGCTTCCTAGCTGACGATTCTACTGATCCTTCAGCTTGCTTGTTTCTCCAGGCACTGCACAGTCTAGGACTGAGGAAGTTCTTCCTGGCAGCGGTGGGGCCCCTGGGCTGCATCCCTAACCAGAGGGCCAGCGGGTCGGCTGAGCCCGTCCGGTGCGTCGACTGGGCGAACCAGATGGTTGGCTTCTTCAACCAGGGGCTGAAACTGATGGTTCAGCAGCTGAACGATGATCATCCTGGGGCAGTGTTCGTCTACGGTGACACCTATGGTGCTCTTGGAGACATACTTAATAACCCCACCACTTACGGTGAGCCCAAAGGTAAAATTCAATCGATTTGATGCGCGAAAAAATGATGCTTAACTTGAACTTTGCAGGCTTCACGGTGGTCGCCCGCGGTTGCTGTGGTCTGGGGAGGAACCAGGGGCAGATCACCTGTCTTCCTGCATCAACACCATGCAGCGATAGGGATCGGTACGTCTTCTGGGATGCGTTCCACCCGACACAAGCCGTCAACTTGATACTAGCACAGAGAGCGTTTGCAGGACCAATGAGCGACTGCTATCCGATCAACATGCAGCAGATGGCACAACACTAGCTTGAGTTACTTGGGATGATTTTTTTGATGCGTGTAATGGACCCTTTTTCCTTGGAAGCAATCAGAAAACACCATATGCAGTAGAAAACTTGCTTGCAGAATAGGACTAAACTTGCTTGCAGAATAGGACTATGTAAAACTTAAATCCATATATAAACTACACCCAAGAAAAAAGAAGTGATGCTAGTACTAGTGAATCATAAACCTTGAAATAGACTTTACATAAATTGTACACGAGTATCTGCATGAACACTTAACACACAACCGAGTAGACAATGTTCACCAGTGCAGATTCACCCCTCTTCCAGAGGAATATAGACACATTTGACCTGCACTTTAGGTTAGTGCCCTTGAAATTTTCCAAGGGAGAACTCATTAATCAATAGAAGGAAGAAGCACATAGAGTTCATTAAAGCAGAAATTTGCTTTAATTAAACCAGGAATAGCCTGCAAATGAGTTCAAGAAAGAAACAAGCAACAAAGTCTTGAATAACTGATACCAACCACATGAGCAAGTAAGGCTCTCCATTCAACATCAGTAACTCTATAGTTTTGTCATTTCTGCAACACACCAGCAGTTTCAATAGAACAGTTCTAGATCAGTATCTCCATGCTTTCTGAAAGCTAAACCAAGGAAAGTTCAATTATTTATTCCTAAAATCAACTCAACTCCCACTTTGTATTTATCAAGGTTGATGATCAGGAGCTGCTAGAAGCCTGAAAGGTTCCTGGAGCATACTTCTCCATCAAGGCAGTCAAAGCAGCTTCAAACACCTTCTCCATTTCAACTTCTTCCTCCAAGTACCGGCGCCTCAGATCATCCCTTTTCTTTTCATGAGAAGTGATCAGCATCTCTCTTTCGGACAGGAACTCCTCCGCGCCCTTCTCCTGGCCAGCTATGAATTTCTCTATCACTTCTTCTCTGCAGAAAAGAAAGTCCATGAATTATTCTGAGGATACAAAGAAAATGAAGCTGGCATCATGTAGAACTTAGAAATTCTTTGTTGTATCAACTTTTAATTCTTTGTTTTATCAACTTTTAAATAGATTCTATAAACATATATACTTACCTGCACATCCCTATCAAACCGAGGCTCCTAGTATGATGCTATAGTTGACATTAGTGATGCTTCATAGAATTCTTTATTTATCATAAATTATATGAAACTATAACTTGGAACTATCATAAGTTGTCACCAGAAAAGCAAAAGATATGTTACAAAACAAGAAATGGTAGAGAAAGCGGACAGGTGCTTGTAGTTGTAGAGAATCATAAAATTATGGATGACGGCGTTGCGCAGACACAGGACATTGACATGACATAAAACCATATGAACAAGATAATGATCCTTTAGCCTAACCAAGTACATTTAGCATTTCCGTGTCGTTCAAACATGTCCACCATGGAAATGGCACCAGTGTCTGCATGTCTATACTTTCTAGCTGAAGTGGCATTTTAAACCCAAGAAAATCAATGCCAATAATTCTCGGTGAGTCGAGCCAAAGAGGTATGCAACACATAAGTTCAGGCATAACAAAATAAGGATTTGAAGTACTTTGGAATGAAAAGGGCTTGACCTTATTGCACACTCAGGAAAGATGAGAATGAATGGAAAGAACAATCTAAACATTGTGAAAGTCCCAAAAGGGGAACCTCAAAGAGGCAATCAACCCAGATGTAAGCCTCGAAGTAATAAACCTGACCAATGTAGCTACGCATATGATACTAAAGATGATTCAACACTGAAGTTACCTGTTTCTACTGTCGTTGCCGTTGTTGTTGTTGTTTCTAGAGTGCATATCAAACTGCTTCACCTTAGCACGTTCTTCTCTTAACAACATCTTATATTTCTGCTCTTTCTCTTCAATGTCCTTCTGAACTTTATTCATTTGCTCTTTGAAAAATTGCTCTTGGTAATCCATCTACAAAATAATGAGAAAGAGAGAGAGAGAGAGAGTTAAATTAGCTAATTGAGAGAGAGTTGCTAAGGTAGGATGTAAAAAGTGGACACGTAATTATAGAAGTAAACATACAGTGCTTGTCTGCCTATAGCCACCATCTAAATATAGTTACTGCACCTTGCTCACAACAACATTATACAAAGTTTTAGATATAATCTACAAGTTTCTTCCAAAATTTTGATAATAATGAGAGAGATTTACACAAACTACCAGTACTGTTACATGTTTCAACTTTAGATGTTGGCATTTTTGAAAAACTATTTTTCTTGGCTGTGTTGCACAGACATGTAGTGGCGGACGTGGGAACTTTTTAGGGGAAAGCAAAAACACACTAACAAAAAATTCAAGGGGAGCAAAATACATTTAACTTCAAATTTACGGGGAGCGAAAATACATTAACTTAAAATTGGACTTCAACTAAAGGGCATCATATAGAATTATTATGAATACAAAAAAAAGTTGATTATATAAAACAACCATGATGAGGTTAATGGGCTTTGAAGCCAAGACCTCGCTCTTACTTATAAACTAAACATTTTACCAACTAAGGTAGTGTTTGGTTGATATATTTATAGACAAAATAAGGTAAATAATCAGACAAACATGTCCTATATAGAAGGGAACGGAAAATTCAGAGGGAGTGACCACTCCCCCTCAGCCTATGGTAGGTCTGCCCCTGCAGACACAAGTACAATATGGACATGGAGATACTGCTAGTACTACTACGTCTGCTCTTTATTACATCTACCATGACACGAATAGAACAAACACAATAAGGAACAAGTACACCTATTCCTACTGCTACTGCTGCTACTTCTCTAAGTAATAGTGTAGAGCCCAGAAAGAAAGAAAAATGTAGAGCGATTTGGAAAAGTGCTTGCCATCTTATATTACTCAATATAATTCTAGTTATTACACAATTTAACATGTTGCACAACAGCAAAGGTTGTCAAGTCTGCAGGTACTAGCAAAATTTCTCCATTTAATCCTTACTACCCAAATGCAATTTTAACTGATTTCAAAGTCATGCATTTGGATAAAATAAATCCTATAAATATTGGTCAATACAAAAATATACTAAAAACAAGGAGGATATTTCCTAATATGGTCAATGCGTTGATAAAAACATGATAAATGAACAAGATCTCTTGGGGAAGATGCCCTTCAGTTTGTGGCATTTACCTCTTGCTTGTTCTCTTCATGCTGCATCTTTGTTCTATGCCTCACCGTCTTGTTCTCTTCCATGTACTCACGCAGTTTCTGGCTCACCACTCCAACAGTCTGTTCAAGAGCCTTTTTATGCCGCTCTTGTTTAACAACTGTATTCTTAAGCCAGAGCAACTGTTGATTATCCTCACTCATCTGTTTCATTGGAATCACAACCATTTCCTGGTATGATTTCATCTCAAACTTCAGCTTTGACTTACCTAATAATGGTGTTAAGAAGATTAGAATCAAACTATAAGTGATTACCAACAGTTGAATAATAGATATGCCTCCACAAGGTAAATGCACAAGGCCCACCCATCAACATGCTTCAAAAAAGCTATGAAGATCCATAGAACTTTAAAGTTTAAAGGCACCAGGAACATTGGATTTGACAGATACAAATACATCTAAAGACAGATTGAGGTACATGCATGAAGGAGGGTGGAGGGGGTCTACAAAATCCCAACATGAGCTTGTGCGAGGAACATACAAAATTGTGAGAATTATCACGAAGAAAAAAGGTCATGATAATATACCTATAATAGGTTCAATTTCTAACAGTAGGGATTTGGTAACAATACTAATTAAGAGAGAAATTATAAGTCTTATCATTCACTAAAAGTAAATTGGGAAATTTCACCCCATATTTTCTGCATGCCTAAGTAGCTTGAAAAACCTTAAAACCCTCAATGATTATACATCATAACTTGAATATCAGTCAAATACTCCACCGCCAATTCTTCATGCATTAAATGCTTACCATTCAATTTCAAAACCTGAAAACTACAGAAACTAAAGAGATAAGGTTAAAGGATCTAGAGACCACCATTCAAACAGTGATTGACGGTCAATGTTAACCATTATAGCTTGTTAAAAGGACATAGCTACAAGGACCAAATTTTGAACCCAAAGCAATAAAGCCATACCTTGGCAGTGTTGATTGAAGCTATTCATATCCTCTCTGGTTGCCAGGTAACCATATAACTGTCGCTTGCCGCCTGGATAAAATAGCTGCCGCCGACGTTCCCATGCATCCCTATCTGTGTGCTGTTCCGAAAAATGCTTGTGTAGACGTTCTGCCTCCAGATAGCCCATTGCAGTAGCCTCGAATATTAAAACACTCATCCCACGATGCCCACGTGGACCATAGGAATGGCGGGCCTTTGCTGCTGCATAGGTGCTAAAGTATTCGAGAAGCTCTTGGTTTCCCATGCCAATCCACTGTAAATCTTTTGTCAGAAAGACTGGTAATAAACAACTATAAGATGTGGAATATTCAACCACATCATAGGATACAAGCTTGCAAGGAAGAAAGCATAAAGGGTATGTCTTTACTGGAGATGCATACAAAATAACGGCATAAAAAAGTGGTCACTGGATTCAACGTACAGGTTTCTCCACTGATATTCTTACTGCAATCTTATGGAGTTCCATCCTTGGAGGAAACATTAAATGATCAAACATACAATTCTCTTATAAACACAAAAAATCAGGAATATCCTTAAGGATTTTCTGGTAAAGGTCCTTTTCCTGATCCAAGTCCCTTGAATCTTCTATTTTTAGATGTAGGTTCCCTTCCACCTCCAACGGACAAAATTAACGCAACCATTGTATTAACAGTGTGAACTACCACTTTCCCCTTCCTCCTTCCAATTTCCCTTCCTCTACCATGAGCAGAAAGAGGAACCTCCAGCCTAGCATGAGTTAAGAGGAACCCATGAACAAGAATAATTCATTTCCTAGCCATGAACCCATTGCTACCATGAGCTCAAAGAAAACCCATGACCTCCTTGTCAACCATGTGCTCAAGAAAAATCATGACCTCGTTGTCAACCATGAGGTCAAGAGGAAACCATGAACCAAAAAAGAAAACATCGACTACCCATGATCCCATTAATTGTCAACCACAACTCGTTCAAGAACCCATGAACATGTTATCTACTATGAGTTTAATAAAAACCCATGAATCCGTCACTAATCATGAGCTCAAGAGAAAACCATAGTTTGGGACAAGGAGAGAGGAGATAAGAGGAAGGGATGGGTAAAATGGTCAAAAGAAATAATTTCATTAAAGTTAATGGAATATTCCCTTATGATATGAGTTGACTTGGGGGGCTCTTACCTCATATTGTTGGGGAATATTAATAATCAAAATAGTTTTTATTGGTGAGTATGACATGGCAAATTTTATACTCAATTCAATTATTTTTATGTAGCTATAGAAGAATAAAATATAACCGAGATATGGAAATTAAAATTACTGAAACATAAAATACTCTCAGACTAATAGTTAAGCAAGAAACAACATTATCACTTTACAACAAGCAAATGTAAATTATAGTTGGGGCAAATTACATTAACTACCCCTATGTTTTATACTTGTTATGCTAACCACCCTTATTTTGAAACTAATTACACGGACCACCCCTATGTTTTATATTTTCTATAAAGAGTTGCAACACTAAACACCCTTAACGGAACCCTTCGACCAGTGCTTCCTGCGTGTGTTCATGCATTCTTTCATTCTCCTGCTAATAATAAAACATAATGCAGGGACCCTTATCTCAAAAATAAAACATAAGGCAGAGACCCTTATCTCAAAAATAAAACATAAGGCAGAGGGGTAGTCCGTGTAATTATTTTCAAAATAAGGGTGGTTCCTGTAATACCCATGAAACATAGGGGGGTTAATGTATTTATTTATTGCATGAACATTGACATCAAACTTTCCTAGTCAGGACTTCACTTGTCATATGACCCTGTATATCGGAGTACCCCAGATAATGGTTTGTATATATTTTTTTTCACAAAGCTTGTAACCACGTGGAGATTTCACTTCATCTTATACAAATGCAAATAGAAATTGTGAGCCAACAGCATTTTCTTTCTTCATCCCTCTGCCCTAATTGTATTTCCGCTCATGCTCAAATATATTCTCAGCATATATTAACTAAAGTTCAAGCACAATGATCATATATCACATATTAGGGGATGCATACTAGCATGTGTATTCAAAAATAGATATTTTATTTTTCGTGGCCATACATTATAGCATAAACATATAAACTTCAATCAGTGATGCATCATGCATTGCAGTGAACCTTCAAGCTATACAATTTTGAAGAAAGCCAGCCAATCTAATATATTTCTAGGTTACTTATTCATGCAAGAATGTCATCAAATTATATACCTACTACTTGAGAATCCCCACCTAAACAGGACGGATCATTAATTAAATTTCAGAAGTGTCGTGATAAACTTAATTATTAGCTTTAAAATTTACAATTTCTATGAAACAGGTACCAACATAGTTATTATAACCCCACCTAGGCAAAAAGCTCAGCACTAAGGGACATTGTGCCTCACTTTAGCTAGGCGTGCTCCTTGCTTTTGTTGTAAACATGTGCAACCTCATACGAGGACCTAGCAACATCATCTACCCTCGTCTACGGTATCTACGGTCCAAGCACAGTTAAAGCTCCTTATTTTGTTACGAACAATTTTGACCTAATTCAGTTTAAGATCGAGAACTATTATTTTCTAATTATACATGTGCCTTGCTTTGCTCCGGTGCACACTCACGCACAATATTTGTTTCCGTGCATTTTGGTCTAGTTTTAGAAGGAGGCGATCCCGCAGGGGCCGATCGTCCTCGCTTGGTCCCTACGGAACCGTTCGTCCTCGCTTGGGCGCGATGTCGTGCAAGCCTAAGTTGCGCTTGCACCAGGCAACGTACCTGCACAAGACACAAGTTAGACGAAAATATACATATATAGGCACAGAGTAAAACGCAGAGAACCAAAGTTGAACACATTTCATAGGCACACAAAATACTTTCATTTTATTGAATACTGAAGATTAGATTACAAAGTGCTTGCTTGGCTGAGTTACAAAATATGCCTTAGAAGGCTTACAACTCTTTTTACATTCCCAAAACTAGCCACAACGCCCATTACATTACATCCTTATAGTAGGACCAAAATAACAAAACATCTAGCAGAAGAGGAGTAGCCCACTGGAGAGGTAAGCAACGGAGGAAGCAGCACGAACACAGTCCTATGGAAGGGTGCGCACACGCTGATTCAGATTCATGATGCTTGCCAAACTCTCGCTTCCAGTACCTAGATATTTGCCCACAAACGTGGGTCAGTACTACCACATGTACTGGTGAGCGACCGTGGCCAAACTCACCTTAGAAATCCACACTAAGTAAGCATATGAAGCTAGCATTATTAGGTGATCTTTCTGGTTGTCTAGTTTCTTTTTAGCAATTCATGTAAGGAAACATAGACGGTGTAGTATATGCATATGATAATCTTACCCACGGCCGAGCGGTTATCCCTGCAGCAGACACACAAGTTAGCCACAATTTGCATATATGCATAAACTTATGTATCAATCCTTTGGTGTCAACAATGATAGGTATGCAAGAAGGTAAACCTAGCATGCGGCATATCTATATGACGGTCCATGAGTTTCCCCATTATTGGACAACAACACCCCCCCTAGATCCCGTAGGAACGGAACATCAGGGTGCTCTCACAATCCCTTCCGGACCGACCGATTCCCAGTACCCCAGAAACCGATTGAGAGACTATTACCTTGTGCACAAGTTGTCCGAGACCCATGCATGGCAAGCAAACATTTATCAATCAAACTCTTAGGATGCACAATATTAACAAGCATATAACAATCTAATAGCCACGCCCCCCTAGATCCCGTAGGACCGGAACATCAGGGCGGACCACTAGACTATTCTCATTCTTTCTTTTTACACATGACACAAACACTAACCATGAAGGTTTTATGCACGATATAGTGATGCAACAAGTGAGTAAGGGGCAACATTCAATAGAAGTAAAGCAGAAATCTATTTAGCAACATACAGTTCATTTCTTTAGCTTATCTTTTTAGTGAGGCAACATTTAGTGAACTAGAGATCATTTCATTTAGGCATGTGAACTGAAAGATTCATCGAAGGGCCTAAGCCACTCACCGAATGAATCGAACGAGAGGATGGGGAAGCCTTAAGCGACGTTCACTCTTTGGTTATGCGTCCTGAAAATGCAACAATACTTGGTTAGCATACTTCGATCTCTTTCCCTTACGATTCGAAAAGAACGCGCAAGCGAGAAGGCGAAATCATGAAAACCAAGTCATCGAAAGCAACTCAAAACACAAAGCAACACAAAACCAAGAAGCAAAGTAACCAACGAAAACTCTTGGACTTATTACAATAGAAGCCGTTCGATTAATTCGAAGGGTTCATTGCACTTCGTCCGTGTTGATTTGGCGGTAAGGTTTCCCCGAACTCGATTTTCAACCGAGTCGAAGAAACTTAGTGTTCCATAAGTAACCGTTCGGAGCGGGGCGTTACATACTACCCCACTGAGAAGAAGTTTCGTCCACGAAACTTAAGAAATCAAGGAGGCGATATACGATGCATCAAGAGATCAAAGGAAACAGACTCACCAACATCGTGTCCACTCTCATCACGCTCAATATTCAACTGATAAACTCTCGGTCTTCTTATCTGATCAGTTGGATCAAGAGCAGGACCCGGAGGGGTATGAGTTTCTACACCTGCATCATCCCCTGGGTTTTCAGTGGCTTTCCTCTTCGGGCAATCACGAAATTCATGGCCAGGTTGCCCACACTTAAAACACAGCATGTGGAAAAAACGACAAGTCTCTTTAAGGTGACCTGGACGGCCACAGTAGCTGCACACTTTTTCGCGGTTCTCACTTGCATCGGCCTGTTTCTCTGTTTCGGCCTTTTTCTCACCATTGTGGTATCTTTTTGTATGAGGGTTTCGAGGAGCCGGTGCCTTTTCTGGAGCACTTCGTGGCGTGAACTGCTCATTCTGCACGGCTGCCTCAAATGCTTGGATGTACGTTTTGCACTCCCGGTTCATAACATCTTTTCTCAGATTATCGTTTAAGCCTTTTATGAACCGATGTGTGCGGGCTCCCTCATCAGAAATCATGGAGCTAGCGAACTTAGCAAGTTTGGAAAATTCCGACTCATAATCTTCGACGGACATGTTTCCTTGCTTAAGTTCGGTAAACTCGTCTTCTTTTCTGTCTGACAGCTGGCGGAAGATAATGTGCAAGGAATGCTTCCTTGAACATTTCCCAAGTGATCCTACCATCCTGATGCTTGGTGGCTAGATCTGCTTTCTTCACTTGCCACCAGTCATGTGCACGTAACCGCAGTTGCATATCTGCACACGCCACCCTCTTGTTCGCAGATATTGAAGCAAAGCTAAACAAGCTCTCCATCTTTGCGACCCAGTCCATCACCTTATCCGGCGTGGTCCTGCCTTCAAACTCCGGAGGGTTCAACTTCAGAAACTCAGCACCTTTAAAGGTAGACTTCCCGGCCGCACGATGAGGCTCATTTGTTTCTGCCAATCCTGCTCCTTGAGGCATGGTCGGGGCAATCACAGGTGTTGCGGCGGTTCCCGATGCACCACTGTGTGCTACTAGTGTTGTCACTATCTGAGTCAGAGAGTCAAGCTGCTGTTGTTGTGCCAAGGCTCTAGCATCAGCTCGATGCTGCTGAGCCTCAAATCGTTCTTGTTGTGCAGCATGACGATCATTTTGATTTTGAAGTATTGCAATCAGTCTATCCATTTGATCATCGCTCACGCTTGCTGCGCGCGATGTCTCAGGGTTACTAGCACCTGTTTTTGTCATCTTTGCTGCAAAAGAGAGTAGCTTGTATTAGTCTCATAATGTATTATGGACTTATTGCATGGGGCGTTGGGTTTTCATACTCTTAGGGACCTTACATACTCTCGATTTACTTCTTATAGATTTGAAATCTATTTTCGAAATTCGGGACTTTTGAAATCGCTTGAAAACTCGTATCATTTTCGAAAACGATGTTTGAAAATTCGGGATCGGGGCGCGACAGGTGGTATCAGACCATGGTTTTACGCCCTTGGCCTCTTCAAACATCGTTTTCGAAAATGATACGAGTTTTCAAGCGATTTCAAAAGTCCCGAATTTCGAAAATAGATTTCAAATTTATAAGAAGTAAATCGAGAGTATGTAAGGTCCCTAAGAGTATGAAAATCCAACGCCCCATGCAATAAGTCCATAATACATTATGAGACTAATACAAGCTACTCTCTTTTGCAGCAAAGATGACAAAAACAGGTGCTAGTAACCCTGAGACATCGCGCGCAGCAAGCGTGAGCGATGATCAAATGGATAGACTGATTGCAATGCTTCAAAATCAAAATGATCGTCATGCTGCACAACAAGAACGATTTGAGGCTCAGCAGCATCAAGCTGATGCTAGAGCCTTGGCACAACAACAGCAGCTTGACTCTCTGACTCAGATAGTGACAACACTAGTAGCACACAGTGGTGCATCGGGAACCGCCGCAACACCTGTGACTGCCCCGACCATGCCTCAAGGAGCAGGATTGGCAGAAACAAATGAGCCTCATCGTGCGGCCGAGAAGTCTACCTTTAAAGGTGCTGAGTTTCTGAAGTTGAACCCTCCGGAGTTTGAAGGCAGGACCACGCCGGATAAGGTGATGGACTGGGTCGCAAAGATGGAGAGCTTGTTTAGCTTTGCTTCAATACCTGCGAACAAGAGGGTGGCGTGTGCAGATATGCAGCTGCGGTTACGTGCACATAACTGGTGGCAAGTGAAGAAAGCAGATCTAGCCACCAAGCATCAGGATGGTAGGATCACTTGGGGAATGTTCAAGGAAGCATTCCTTGCACATTATCTTCCGTCAGCTGTCAGACAGAGAAAAGAAGACGAGTTTACCGAACTTAAGCAAGGAAACATGTCCGTCGAAGATTATGAGTCGGAATTTTCCAAACTTGCTAAGTTCGCTAGCTCCATGATTCCTGATGAGGGAGCCCGCACACATCGGTTCATAAAAGGCTTAAACGATAATCTGAGAAAAGATGTTATGAACCGGGAGTGCAAAACGTACATCCAAGCATTTGAGGCAGCCGTGCAGAATGAGCAGTTCACGCCACGAAGTGCTCCAGAAAAGGCACCGGCTCCTCGAAACCCTCCTACAAAAAGATACCACAATGGTGAGAAAAAGGCCGAAACAGAGAAACAGGCCGATGCAAGTGAGAACCGCGAAAAAGTGTGCAGCTACTGTGACCGTCCAGGTCACCTTAAAGAGACTTGTCGTTTTCTCCACAGGCTGTGTTTTAAGTGTGGGCAACCTGGCCATGAATTTCGTGATTGCCCGAAGAGGAAAGCCACTGAAAACCCAGGGGATGATGCAGGTGTAGAAACTCATACCCCTCCGGGTCCTGCTCTTGATCCAACTGGTCAGATAAGAAGACCGAGAGTTTATCAGTTGAATATTGAGCGTGATGAGAGTGGACACGATGTTGGTGAGTCTGTTTCCTTTGATCTCTTGATGCATCGTATATCGCCTCCTTGATTTCTTAAGTTTCGTGGACGAAACTTCTTCTCAGTGGGGTAGTATGTAACGCCCCGCTCCGAACGGTTACTTATGGAACACTAAGTTTCTTCGACTCGGTTGAAAATCGAGTCTCGGGGAAACCTTACCGCCAAATCAACACGGACGAAGTGCAATGAACCCTTCGAATTAATCGAACGGCTTCTATTGAAATAAGTCCAAGAGTTTTCGTTGGTTGCTTTGCTTCTTGGTTTTGTGTTGCTTTGTGTTTTGAGTTGCTTTCGATGACTTGGTTTTCATGATTTCGCCTTCTCGCTTGCGCGTTCTTTTCGAATCGTAAGGGAAAGAGATCGAAGTATACTAACCAAATATTGTTGCATTTTCAGGACGCATAACCAAAGAGTGAACGTCGCTTAAGGCTTCCCCATCCTCTCGTTCGATTCATTCGGTGAGTGGCTTAGGCCCTTCGATGAATCTTTCAGTTCACATGTCTAAATGAAATGATCTCTAGTTCACTAAATGTTGCCTCACTAAAAATATAAGCTAAAGAAATGAACTATATGCTGCTAAATAGAGTTCTGCTTTACTTCTATTGAATGTTGCCCCTTACTCACTTGTTGCATCACTATATCGTGCATAAAACCTTCATGGTTAGTGTTTGTGTCATGTGTAAAAAGAAAGAATGAGAATAGTCTAGTGGTCCGCCCTGATGTTCCGGTCCTACGGGATCTAGGGGGGCGTGGCTATTAGATTGTTATATGCTTGTTAATATTGTGCATCCTAAGAGTTTGATTGATAAATGTTTGCTTGCCATGCATGGGTCTCGGACAACTTGTGCACAAGGTAATAGTCTCTCAATCGGTTTCTGGGGCACTGGGAATCGGTCGGTCCGGAAGGGATTGTGAGAGCACCCTGATGTTCCGTTCCTACGGGATCTAGGGGGGGTGTTGTTGTCCAATAATGGAAAAACTCATGGACCGTCATATAGATATGCCGCATAATAGGTTTACCTTCTTGCATACCTATCATTGTTGACACCAAAGGATTGATACATAAGTTTATGCATATATGCAAATTGTGGCTAACTTGTGTGTCTGCTGCAGGGATAACCGCTCGGCCGTGGGTAAGATTATCATATGCATATGCTACACCGTCTATGTTTCCTTACATGAATTGCTAAAAAGAAACTAGACAACCAGAAAGATCACCTAATAATGCTAGCTTCATATGCTTACTTAGTGTGGATTTCTAAGGTGAGTTTGGCCACGGTCGCTCACCAGTACATGTGGTAGTACTGACCCACGTTTGTGGGCAAATATCCATGTACTGGAAGCGAGAGTTTGGCAAGCATCCTGAATCTGAATCAGCGTGTGCGCACCCTTCCATAGGACTGTGTTCGTGCTGCTTCCTCCGTTGCTTACCTCTCCAGTGGGCTACTCCTCTTCTGCTAGATGTTTTGTTATTTTGGTCCTACTACAAGGATGTAATGTAATGGGCGTTGTGGCTAGTTTTGGGAATGTAAAAAGAGTTGTAAGCCTTCTAAGGCATATTTTGTAACTCAGCCAAGCAAGCACTTTGTAATCCAATCTTCAGTATTCAATAAAATGAA
Organism: Iris macrosiphon; assembly: GCA_036927795.1. Taxonomy (NCBI): domain Eukaryota; kingdom Viridiplantae; phylum Streptophyta; class Magnoliopsida; order Asparagales; family Iridaceae; genus Iris; species Iris macrosiphon. Next base: position 45,661,259 of record JAYESA010000019.1, on the reverse strand, counting down.
AGTATTTTGTGTGCCTATCAAATGTGTTCAACTTTGGTTCTCTGCGTTTTACTCTGTGCCTATATATGTATATTTTCGTCTAACTTGTGTCTTGTGCAGGTACGTTGCCTGGTGCAAGCGCAACTTAGGCTTGCACGGCATCGCGCCCAAGCGAGGACGAACGGTTCCGTAGGGACCAAGCGAGGACGATCGGCCCCGATCCCTAATGCTTATTATTCTTGAAGTCTCTAGAAAATTCTAGAGTTGTGTGGAATCCTCTGGAGATTATTTGGATATTCCATTGTGTAAATATTTATCATATTAGCCTTTGTAAATATCTTAGGTCCAGAAAGTTCTAGTTGTTGCATGTAAGACAAGTGGGCATCATCTTAGCCACTCATATAAGGCCCTAAGGGGGAGGGGTCTCATTTACTCATCACCATCCGAAGTTGTAATCTTCTGTTGTCATAGTTAGCCTTCCATTTTTCCAAGCTCTCTATCTTTGATCTACTGTTCTCTTTGACGCTTAGCATTCTAGAGAAGTTTGTTCAGGGGAACGCTTAGCATTCTAGAGAAGTTTGTTCAGGGGAACGCTTGCACGAAGTCTTTGAGAAGGAAGGACGCACATCGTACGGGTCAAAGTGTAGGGAAAACACCAAGTCCGTGACAACACGCGTCACTTTCACACTTTGCGCCTAGGCCCCTTAGGACCTTGGTACCATTCGCTTCCATTAAGCATCCACATTATAAATCCGTAATTAGAAACAAATGCATGATCAATTGATGCAATAATAGTAGTTTGCAGAAGAGAAGTTGAATAAACCATGTCTAGGTTGCTTTCAAAAATATGTGGCACATCTATTCAGGTACTTCCCACTAAAGAAGGAGAGTAAATAAATCAGTTGACAAGATTGAAGCATTGGCTGATGTAAACCTTGCCATACTTTTCTCAGGACTGACTAGTTTCTTAAGAATTATAGGCTACAGCTGGAAATTCCATTCCCAAACTATGTGGTGTGTAGGTATGTATCTCTGTTTCTGTGCATTATGTGTGCATACGTGAACGTGCAGACATTTGCATAAAATAAATGGATCAGCAACAGCACCAAGTTAAACAGATTTACAGTATTGAAAGCATGTTTAAGGAGTCAAAGGACTGCTTTATGCTGAAATCAAAACAAATTGTTGCAAAAGATATTGTAAATATAACTCTACAATTTCCAAAGAGAAAAGTTGAATTTCACAACAGCAATAATAGAAATATATAGGGCAAAAGCATACAGCAGACCAATTAGAGATATCCATGATCAACTCTAGCGACACAAGTAATAAATCTTGGTAAAGGGGTCAAACGGTCGGGCATAGTAATCTTTGTGATAAAGAAAATTTCACAGATGCAAAATCTTTGTCTATTGAATGTGAGAATATGCTTAGAGATTAGAACTGCAAAACTAATATATTACCCCAATAATCAGATGGAAAACTGTTAGCATGTGTAAAGAATGTAGAGAAAAGGGTCGTTATAAAGCAATAGTACCTTCTCCTTGTCATCTTGTTCAAGCAATGTGTTCATGACAATTACCATCGGAGGCCATACAATTTCTTGATCAGTTGTTGTTTCAAGCAGACCTCTCCATTTACCAAAAGCTTCCCCTGCAGGTACTGCTGAAGTTCCCTTTCGCCGTAGTTCTTCATCTAAAAGTTTACTAAGTTCACGGTGAAGCTTAGCCCTTTTGGCTCCTTTTGTTTTTGCATGTGCCATCAAAGGTTGGAGACCTTTGTACCAGTCAATGGCTCCTGGACCATTCTGACATGCCGGGCAATGCCACTGCCTTGTTACATCACTGGCTTCCTCCACGGTCAATCTGTCTAAGGCATCAAAAAAAACCTTGAACCACTTACTCTTTTTCCGTGTCTCATGGCTCTTTTGACTTGCATCGGAATCATAGTCATCACTTAACTCGTCACTGTCTTCCAACAGCTCGTCATCATCAGAGTCATCTTCAGGTTGGTTACGAACAATGTCAGAATCTGAACCATATCCATCTAGAGATCCATCTTGGGGAATAGCTTTGTCTCCAACATTTTGTTGAGTAGAAGTATTAAATCTTGCTCGCCAATCCATGCCATGTTGCAAAGGTGGACGTTCGTCAGCAGGTGCTGGTGCCTTGTAGGATGACTGTCTAGATGCGCCTTGTGGCTTAGGGTTATCCCTGCCTAAAGAATTTCTGTGATCACCAGGTTGGACCCAATTATTTCCAGGAGCCCTCACTGATCCACCATTAGAACCAGCTTGGGCCCAACTATTTCCAGGAACCCTTGCAGTTCCACCATTGATAGCAGCTTGGGACCAACTATTTCCAGTACTTCTCATTGCTCCTCCATTATTACCTGGTCCTTGTCTTGGAAACCCCTCAGACTGACCCAAGTCCTTCGAAGGAGTTGAAGATCCCCACGTTTTCCCAGCAGTTGCAGCAACACGACTACTGGACTTTTTTCCTATTGTCTCCCATTCACCCCCTTGTGCAGTATCTAAATTGATGTCTGCCATTTCACGGTTCAGCTGTTCAGGATTTGAACTGCCATTGAAGGAACCAGACCCTTCAATATTTTTTCCTTTTGACGATGAGCTAACGCCAGCAGCAGCTGCTGCAAAAGAGTTCTTACCTTGACTCCGTCTAGAACTCATCTGCGACAGATACTACAATTAGCCTTCTCCATACTTAAGCCTCAAACAACTTAACAACAATCTATAGTCTCTTAACACAATAATGATTACAGTGCTTATATGTCAGCAGTTTGGAAGTTATAGAACATAACAAATAGGATGGAGAGGAAGAATTCATTATCAAGCTACATGAAAGTCTTCTATAAACGTACCTGATATACATATATATATATATATATATATATATATATATATATATATATCAAATGAACCGGAATCCCTGATCTTCGACCAATGACGGAACGCTGGCTCACTAACAAGTTGGTCAGTCTGGCTCGGATCCTCATCCGATGCTTCTCGAGGCGCGAAGCGTAGGCAACAAAAGCCCCTTTCCCTGACCTGCTTTTGACATCTATCGTTATTTGGGTACCTCACTTCTTTGGGCTTCCATTTGGCTTACATTGATATTGAATCGAGAGGATCTGTCATTCTTAAGTTCATCTCCTATAAAAGAGATTTCACCCACACCACCGGGCCTTCTTGTACGTGCACGTGTCTATCAAGATCCTCTCTATAAAGATCTATATCCATATCTTATTGAACGGGATCCTGATCAAGCCCCTAGTGATCCAGATCTATATCCGGTTATCCATTCTTACAAAAAGTAAATAAGCGACCCATAGATGATCTTATCATTCATTTTTGAATCTTTTATGTTTTCAATAGACTCCCAAGCACGCCTGCCTAATCGAAATTGTTTGATCGTCTTTCTCCGAGGAAGAAGCCCCGGGAGAGTCAAGTCAAGCACTAGTTAGTTGGGGTGGGACGCGCCAAACGTTGTACTAGAGCCTTCTTTTGAAGCTAAACAAAGGCTCGAAAGACAGAGTGAACTTCTGTTCTTTGCGAATCTACAAGCCATAGTTGTCGAGCAGCCAGCGAAAAGAGAGAAACGTGATGACTCGATGTCAAAGCTTGTTATATTAAAAACTGAGCTTCGTCGATCGATAAATCGATCTAGAATCGATTTATACCCCCTTTATGTATCAAAGCTTGTTATATAAAAAAACTGAGCTTGTAGCTCATTTTTTTAATATAACTTTATGGTCTCACGGGAGAAGCCCCCGTGATACCCTCGTAAAGTAGCTCCTAAAGTCGCTCATTTTGCTAGCTGACCAGGAGGGGAAGGGTCCCCCCCCGGGGACCCCCTTCCCTTTTTAGCCGCTCGTTCGGAGCTCGCTACACTTATGTCGTTCTCTCTCGGACTCCCTAACTCTCCCCCTCTCTTGGCCTCCCTGACCCTCCTTTTTTTTAATGCGGGTCAGGGGCCTTCAAGGACGGTCAGGAGTCCTTAGTGTTCACTCTTAGCCGCTCGGGGATTCACCCTCGCTACACTCTCACTCGGCAAGACCTCACTTCATTTGGTAAGCACCTCCAGTGATTCCCTCATTCCACTTATTAAACGCAACTCTATAAATGAAGTTACACTGCAATTATAAGTTACGTATTCCCCCTTCTCAATCAACGAAGCCTCACATCTGGGACCATTAGTCGCTTCGGTAGTTTCTTCCTATGCGACCGAGAGAAACCTCTTCGCTACACTCATATCCCCCCAACCCACCCCTCTCACTCGGCGAGACCTCACATCCGATACCTGACTGTACTTATTAGCCAGTCGTTTCGCTCCTTACAACCGAACTTTAAGATCAAAACACACAAGTGATACACCGAAATTCCATCAGTGCGGTTGGATTGGCTTAGCTTGCCGTGAAAGACTTTTATTTTCTTACCGGAGATCGAAAGAAAAGAAATGATCAAGCCCTGGTATAGTAGCGAAATATATATATATATATATATATATATATATATATATATAGAGAGAGAGAGAGAGAGAGAGAGAGAGATTTGAACGTGTCATCCACTGATTTGAGATAATAACATCCCTTGCTATCATCTTCTTTCTTTTGCCTTGGTTAAATTGTTCTTTTCTTTTCCAGACCTATGTTATATTAAGCGTGCGACGAGACGACGAAGTTGACGCCTCGCTTAAGCGCGCTTAGCTAGCGCTTAGTTAGCATTTCACCCATTTTACCTACGGACCTTCTACATGTAAAATACTCTGTATACACATAAATTTCAATATTTTTCCATACAATCCTACTAGTATATGCATGAATAACAATACCAATTATCAATCCTACTAGTATATGCATGAATAACAATACCATGGTCAAAATAGTCAACAAGCCACACAATGCATACATACTACATAGTCATCAAAATACCATCAAATATAAAAGCTAAGTCTCCAAAGTTCTACTAAAGTTTTCTAACTATCCAACTATGTAAATAACATCTAGAAATCTTTTTTTTTGTTCGATTTTTTTTTAAACCAAGGCGCTTAACACTAGGCGAGGCACTATTAAGCGCCGCCTAAGCGACAGTCGCTTTTCTGGGACGAGATTTCCCTAAGCGAGGCACCCAACTTCCATATTCGCTTAAGCGCGCTTTTCACAACATAGTTCCAGACGGGAACTGCTGCACTGAAGAACTTCCATATTCGCTTAAGCGCGCTTTTCACAACATAGTTCTAATGCGCTGAATATTCTTGTAGTTTTAAAAATATATTTTTTGTTATGTTTTGGGTTATTGAAACCAAGAACTCCGACCTAAAACCACAAATTGCAGAAACATTGATGATGTCTCATAAAAGGGGTCTGGAACTGATTTTGATACTGTGCTCCTTGGCTAGAACAAGGGTAGCAGAGCAAACAAAATAGGATCGAGGCAATGTGTTTTTTTTTATGTGACGAAGGACATAACCTCTTAACATATCTAAATGTTAGAAAATAATTCAAACTGGTGGGGCTACGTCCAGCCTTAATGAGGGACTTATTCACCAAGGATATTTATTGGAAGGAAATGTTTAAGATTGCTGTCAAATGAGGGTTTCTTCTAAACACAAATAGGACTTTTGTAAATCGAATTTCAGTCAAATAAGAATCATGGTTGGTATATATATATATATATATATATATATATATATATATATAGGATCTTATTTTGGGATTTTGTAAATTGAATTTCAGTCATGTTCCAGGAACACTGCAAGAACAATAAGAAAAGAGTCATGAGAGATTGTAATTTCTCTTGGGAATTTCGAGAAGGCATTGGGATCTATATATAGGATCATCGTTGGGATTCTTGTAAATAGAATTTCAGTCGAATTAGGATTATGGAGTAGAATTAGGATCATGTTCCAGGGAGAGTCATGAGAGACTGTATGTTTCTCTTGGGAGTTTCAAGAAGGCAATTCGGCTATGGATTGAGAAATTATCTTCACATCAGTTACTTATAATTGGGACAAACATTATGGTCAGTGGTAATCGAGAGAGAGAGAGAGAGAGAGAGAGAGAGAGAGTTGAGATTTTCTTATTGGATTTATTAACTCTTTTATTTCTCTGTTGGTTGCTCAGGATTGGGTAGGTGGTTCAAGGGCAACATAATCTTTGAATATAGTGTTAGCAAGTGACCGGACTTGACCCGTGGAAGTTTCTTGATGTTTACGCATAAATGATTTTGTTTGGCAATGTTCGTTGTCTGGTAACCTAGTCTAGCATGATATCACATGGGCGATGGTCGTTTTTATTCCCAACAAAATAAGGAAAAAAGCTCTGCTGTTGCTGTCTTGTTCAACAATTAAAGAAAACAGGGAAATGTCCACTGTCATTTCATAAAGTGTTAAATCCCATTCCTTTCATCGCATCATCCCGTACATAAATTAAGGGCAACTTTCCCAAAAAAATCACGCAAAGACTAACCACAATGTGTGCTAACAGTTTGTTCACAAACATAAAAGACTCAAAAAAAGAACAAATAACAAATAAATAAATAAATAAATAAAACAACCCTCTAATCAGGATTATGATCCATACGAACTATATATACATTAACAAAAATGATAATCAATATGAAAAAAAAAAGATCAGCAATTTTGATGTTAAATAGAATTAAAACTAAATTTCACTAGTGCGGAATTTCATTTACAGACTGATTGATCCATCGAAGAATGTTAACATCAATAAAACAGCATTTCGAGTAGAGAGTAAGAATTTGATCATATAATGACGATTCCTCAAAAAAAAACCTAATAAAGTCAACGAGAATCCAACATAAAATCCTAGAGGGGGGGGATCCTCTGATACAGAGAAATCTGTGCTATAAGTTCAAGACAGAAATCATAATCAAAATCGAAACCCGGGGAGGTTTCTTCATGTATATCTTGATGTTCATGTATACCTGTTTATTTCTTTGGCACTCTTTGTTGTTTGGTAACCTAGTTCAGCACAATATCGTATGGATGGATTGTGGTTGTAGTTTTCATTCCCAAAACAAAGTTAGGAAATGTTCACTGGCATTTTATGAAGTGTTAAATCCCATCCCCTTCATCACATCATACCTAAAATGTACATAAATTGGTGGAACTTTTTGCAAAACTCACGCAAAGACTAACCAAAATTTGCGCTAACAGTTCATTCACAAACATAAAAGACACAAAAAATAAGGAATAAAGTAAATAAAAACAACTTCTCTCTAATCAGGATTATGATCCATACAAACTATATACGTATATATCAACAAAAATGACAATCAATATAAAAAGAGAGCAATTTCAATGTTAAATAGAACTATCACCAAATTTCCCCAATGCGGAAATTTGATCTATAGACTAAGGCTGTGTTTGATTGGGCTTTTTTCTATGGAAAATATTTCGATTACATATTTTCCACCAATGTATAGCGTTTGACAGCTTATATTATCCATGGAATTATTTTCCAAAAAACTACCATTTTTCATATTTTCCTCACAAATGGGGGAAAATGAAACTGGTCCGACCATAGGAAAATATCATTTTTCATATAAAATAAATATTTTCCGCGGAGAATAATGACACTCAAAACACCCAAATTAAGTTTTCCATAAGAAAATTTAACTTTTTTTTTTCTAGTAAAATAATTCCGTGGAATTAATTTATTTTTCACATATTTTCCACCTTGCTAGCAATCAAACGCAATTCCATAGAAGAATGTTAACATCAAGAAACAGCATTACGAGTAGAGAGTAAGAATTTGATCATCAAGTGACGATTCCTCCAGAAAACCTAAAAACTCGTAAGAATCCAACAAAACGCCCTAGACAATCCTCTATTTACAGAGAAATTTGTGCTATGGATTCAAAAAGCAGAAAGAAATCGGAATCAAATACCGAACCTTTGGATGACGATCGACGATCGCCGGAGAAGAAGAGAGTGCTAGTGAAGTGAGAGAGAGAGAGAGAGAGAGAGAGAGGCGTCTTATAGAACAGCAGTGAAAAAAGGGGGTACGGATTCCAAAAGAAAGTTCAAAAGTAAAAGTTAATGCACGAGCGACCAACCTGCCCCGTGGCCAATCCTGGCCGTTCAGACGGCTCAGGAGACAGGATTTGTACGGCTAGGATTTGATTGTACACCCTGGGGCCCACGCGGCCGATGCGGGATCAAAAGTTACGGACAGCGGCCAATCCTGGCCGTTGAGATGGAGCAGGAGACAGGATTTATACGGTTGAGATTTGATTGTACACCCTTGGGGCCCACGAGGCTAATGCGGAATCAACGGTTATGGTATCAGTGTGCGGCTCCATTGCTTGGGCACTTTTGTGACCCTCTCTTTCCATGCAGGGTTTAACGAGTCAAAAATTACTTTATTCATCTAATATTTCCAAAACAACCTCTCTAACCTCTCTAGTGTATTTTTCTTTTCCTTTTTTCCTTTTAAGAAATGTTTTATGTGACATGCGAATGTTTATAGATGTCACTCGTTCTCTGTCTGATAGGTGAAATAAAATTTTGACCGACATATCTGACAAAAGATATGTGATACATGCACGTGCACTATATGTTCATAAAGTATTACTCTACTTCTTAATACAAAAAAAAGCAATTGTAGAACATGCGATACGTGCACGCGTACTACATGTTCCTAAAATATTGCCTACTTCTTAAACCAAAAATTACACCCATCTCATAGAACATGTGATGCATACACACATATGAAAATAGTATTGATTTATTTCTTAATCAAAAAAACACAATTACATGCTTAGGATTATATAATTATCCATCTCCTTGATGTATATCTTCTCCCTCTCATATTCTCCTCCAGTTGTAACCGGGTTAGTCTGATCCTTTTTTACGGGTAGTGTTAGATTTATTTACCATATGATTCAACAAAAGCAACTCCTTTCTTTTAGTCCCACATGGAAAAGGAGAAATCATTCTCTTTTCCATATATTGCTTTACCCCTCTTAGTGGGTAAGTGGGCTTTGTAGGGGATGGGCTAGATCTCATCCAACCCGCGAGCGGGTGCCCAATTTTATGCGCATTTTTATGCGTTTATTATTCGCGCACTTAGCACTTTGCGCGCTGCGAAACGGATATGGGTATAAAGGTAATTTCTTAACTTATTTTATTTTTTATTTTTGTTTGGTCTGGTGGTTGCTGATCTTCCGCGGAACCGTTCTCACGTAATCCCGTTACGGAAAGAGTGTGATAGGTTACGTGAAAGATATATCCAGGACACGATCATGAGATCTGCATAACAGAAATTAGTTTTTTCTTCTCTCTCTCTCTCTCTCTCTCTCTCTCTCTCCCGCTCTCTGTTCGGAAAGAAACAACAATCGTACAGAGACGAAAAAGAAAAGAAAAACACCAGAACCTTAATTCCTCAAAAAACTCCTTCGTTCAATCTCTATTCTTCGGACAAGGTTGTGATCGTTCGTGGAATTCGCCACCGGGTGCACGGTGAAGTGAATCGAAGGATTCGTTGTATCTCGGGGATAGATCGCCAGGAACTCACTGCACTGTTCGTGGGGCGAAATTCTATTCTAATGACAGCGTGTAACGTGCCTCGAATCCTCTACTATTTCTTGTCTTTAATTTATATCTTCCAATTTATAATTTTATGAGTTTTTACAACAATCTTAGAATAGAATTTCTCGTAGCTTCTGTCTAGTTTCTATTTTCTGGTTGAAAAAAAATTCCTATCTACATGATGAACACCGTAGAAGAACTGTCCACCAACATTCATAACTCCTCCAAACCGGAAAAGTTTGATGGCCTGAACTTTAAGAGATGGCAGCGTAGGATGACCTACTAGCTGACTTGCTTGAAACTGGTTAAGGTTCTCAAAGAACCATAAATCCAACATGACTTACACGAACCTGTCAGGACCTACGAATTAGAGTCCTACAATGAGACAGACTTTATCTGTCACGGTAAAATTCTCAGTTGTCTTTCTGACACGCTCTATGATATATATTGCACTACCTCTACATCCAGAGAGCTTTGGGAAGCTCTCGATAAAAAATACTCCAATGAAGGAGCGGGTTCTGAGATTTACATTGTTCACAGATTTTTAGAGTTTAAAATGGTAGATGAGAAGTCTGTTGTTGAACAGACCAATACCCTTCAAACTATCATACACGAGATGTCTCAGAAAGATATGTCATTTGCTGATAAGTTTCTAATTGCTGCCTTCATTAATAAACTTCCCCCATCTTGGAAGGAATTTGGTTTAAAACTAAAATATAATAAGGAACCCATGTCTTTAGACGACCTGTTTGTATCCTTCTGCATTGAGGAAGAAGGTAGAACTAGAGACAAGGAACCTCCAAGTACTGAATTCGAGGCAAAGTTACACATTGTTGAAACCAAGGAAAAGCCTAAGGGCCAACCCCATCAACAGAGGCACAACCCCCAGAACAGGAACCCTGCAAAGAAACAGTTTCTTAAGCCAAGAGTTGTGATTGGGAAAGACAACAGACCTAAGCAGGAATGTTACAACTGTGGTAAGCCTGTCACTTTGTTAGGCAATGCCGCCACAGAAAGAAGGGTTAGGAATTTCAGAATCCTGATCGTCGAACTCCTGCAGACGCTACTGTTGTTCCACAGGCTCATGTTATCATAGCCGGGACCGAATCTATCGGTACCGATGATCAGAGGTTTGTAACTGTATGTTCTGTTTTTGAGTCCTCGTATCAGCCTACTGACTGGTGGGTTGATACAGGGGCAAATGTCCATGTATGCCCTAATATTGATTCTTTTTTCTCCTACCGACAGGTTGGGGAAGGCGAATCAGTAGCTATGAAAAACTGGAGTGCTGCCAGAGTGCATAAAAAGGGAAGAGTGAACCTCAAGTTGTATTCGGGCAAGATTCTTTCTTTGCATAATGTGCAGCACGTACCGGACGTAAACAAGAACTTAATTTCTGGTTATTTGCTAAATAAATATGGTTACAAACTTGTATTTGAGTCTGATCGAGTTGTAATCTCCCTGAACGGTAACTTTATTGGGAAAGGCTATGTATGTGGGGGTCTGTTTAAACTTTCTGTGGACATGTCTTGCAGTACATTAAATTCCTGTTTAAATAATATTGCATCTACTTCTACTTCTGATTCAAATGCTCTCTTTTATAATACTAATAGTTGTGATATTTGGCATGGTCGTTTGGGACTTTTTTGACACTTACTCTCATGTTACAATAATTGCTACAATTATAATGTTAATATCTATTGCATCTGTTCATAATCTGTTTATTCATCAATTGGATGTAAAAACTATATTTCTGAATGGAGATTTACAGGAAGAGATTTGCATGGAACAACCTGAAGGGTTTGTTGTTCCAGGACAAGAACGCAAGGTATGCAAATTAATTAAATCTCTCTATGGACTGAAACAAGCGCCAAAGCAATGGCATGATAAATTTGATAAGGTAATTCTATCATATGGTTTTGCTATTAATGATTCTGATAAATGTGTATATAACAAAACTGTTGGTAGCTCTTGTGTAATATTATGCCTATATGTTGATGACATTCTTATTTTTGGTACTGACATAGATATTATTTATGATATCAAATCATTTCTGTCTCAAAATTTTGATATGAATGATTTAGGACCTGTTGATGTAATTTTAGGACTTAAACTAAGTCGCACTTCTGAGGGAATTGGTATCTCCCAATCTCACTATATAGAAAATGTTCTAAAAAGATTTAACTATTTTGATTCTAAACTTGTAAGTACTCTATATGATGCAAGTATCAGGTTGAAGAAGAATAAAGGAGACAGTGTGGCTCAGTTGAAGTATTCTCAGCAACTCGGATGCCTGAACTATATTGTTAATCGTACCAGATGTCACTACCAGAATTAATTAGAAGTACATGGGGATAAAATTAGGTGGAACACAAGTATCATGGACATAGAGGGCTCAGGATAGAATATTATCAAATTTTGGGTTGTACAAAACGGATCAAGATTGTGTCTCCAATTTTGATTGGAACGCACAAGGATAAAAATTAATTTTATTTAGAATTAATAAATAATGTCCGCGACGAATATTGTGCGACTAAAATATAGCACATGAGAGCATAATTATAAGTTATACCGAGATCAGAATAGAAGACGGGCACGTCTAGGACAAGGGTGTAAAATTTGTAGGAAGACAATGGCTAGTGTAGGGCTCCAATTATTGAAGCAACGGTAAGATGCGCTAAGTGATATAATTATTGTAAAATTTAAATAAAATGTCGTGTCCTAATTTCAATTGGATACAAACTAGTCCAGTTTCTCTATCTATGCCGAGTAGGTCTAATTTTGGGTGAGGGGGGTTTACAATCTACCCAACTTAAAAATAATTTTATCCTCGAAATTAAAATAAGGCATAATTTGTTAATTCCTTTACATTCGCATATAAGGCAAGTCAATCACAATCTCTTCCAAAATTTAAAATATATTCTAAGCCATCGCAATCACTTTCAAAATTAAGGTAATCTCTGTTTAATCAAAATATTGTAATCTCTTCTCAATTTTTAAATAATCATATCCAAATTTAAGCTAAATCTATATGACATCTTCAAGTTTTAAATAGCCCACATAAATTTTTACATCACGATCCCAACTATCACAATCTTCTTTTAAAAAAAATAATTATAATCCAATATTATTCCTATTTTTACTTATGAATTTTGTATTCTTTAAATTTTTAAATTCAATTCATATCCTCAATATTTTAAATAGGTAATCCAACCATCAAAATTTAACTTTTAATTCAAATCATCAATTTTAGAATTCAATCCGTCAATGTTCCTGTTTAGAGTTCTATTTATTTTTCTCAAGATTTAAATCGATGATTCAACCTTCAATATTCAAAATTTAAATCATATGCCCAAGTATAAAGGTTTGGTTCGTCATATCAAAGTTTTTAAAATTCATTAAATCATCATCATCTTAATCCTTCTTTTAAAATTTCTCAAAATAAAAATGACTTGAATCTCCCAATCTAATCTTGATTGATCACAATCTAAAAGAAATTTCTCTCAAATTGACAGTGCAACTTCTACCCAACTTAGAATTTATCCATCTATCATATAAGGCTATACACTTAAGAAAAATATTTCTCAACTTATTTAATCATGCTATTCGATCCTCAAAAGTTTGAATACCAACATATTACCTATGATATGCCCTTAATTACGGAAAACCATCATCAAGTAATGTGGTTGGCCTATGGGGTATATCTAGTACTATCTGTATATCAAACTTATACCAAGCACGAGATTTCGTCTTTTCGAAATAAGGGAAGATGGAAAACAATAATAAAGAGTTCAAGGGGGAGGTAATAGAATAGAAGTATGGGGATCAAGGCGTTTAAGGAATTCAAAAAGAATTGTCAAGGCAGTTGTGGATTAAAATCCTATTTTATAATTTCTTATTTGCATGCTCGTATCAGTACAGTTATGTAACTGATACGATACGCTCAGACATGTCTAGAGGGCAAGTACATTCGTCTACTAGTCACTATATATCTTAATCCACGTAAAGTAGTTATGCGAAGGACGAACCAAGCGCACTAAGGTTAGCTAGACCTTAATACATTGATTCTGAAATATATTAGTGTATGCGTCCACTAATACATATGTTGTGAACAAGCTTGATAAAAGAATAAGCTTGCAAAACTAGGCTATAATAGCGGCATAAGTCAAGGTAATACATAAAATATAAATACGCTGAATCATGATGAAAGAAGGTACATAATAATTCAAGTTCATAAAGAAGTTAAGACTCTACAGTCTCTACAGTTGTCATACTAACTCTTTGTCTAAGTCGTTAGTCAACCAAATAGGGTATAGGCCTCTAAGTTCTTACAATTTGGATAAACAATATCTTATTATGCTAGCATACAGTTAATGTCATTCAGTTACACTTCAATAATATGTCAATAGGGCTATGTGATACTAGGTTGTGAGGCATACTACCCAACTTAAAATAATTAAACTAATACTGTGACAGTCTTAAAGGAAATTCTACAAGGTAACCTTGCACTTGTAAATAAAATATAAACTCTTATTAGGGTATACGAGGAAAGGATCTTGATACCTATTAGGTTATCCTATTGCATTATGTAGGTAATGGTCATCTTAAGTCTTAATCATAGTGATTATAGAACAAGGTGTCAATAGTAAGTATGAAAAAGTTACTGGCCTTCAGGGGAAAGAGGATATAACTCGTATCGAGGTGGGTGTACAAATTACGTGATTCAAAACTAAAGGATAATCATCAAGTTACAATCTACAAAAATAACTCAAAACTATCAAGTTCTAACTACCAAGCACAAATTTTCAAGTTCAAGATTACAACTATAATCCTAGCAAACTATATATTATTAACATAGAATAAAAATCATTTGGCCTACAATCATAAGAGTTATGTGGCACAAGTTGCAAGATGAAGAAAAGAAGAACATAATTCAGTCGTTACACAATTAGCAAACGTTAAGGTTGCAGATGAACAAGACATGAAATTAGAATAGAGGGACTCTAGATAATATCATGGTTTTCTAAGGGGAAGAGGGTATGCTAATATCTGTGTTCGAGGTATGATCAAGAAAAATATTAGTTTATTCCTCTTGGTTTCCTAAGGTATTGTTCGGCTACTATAAGATGAGAAGCTAAAGTTGTAGTTCTCTAGTACTATCTCATCATGAAAAGCTAGGCTTAGTCCTAATATTTAACCTTAGATTTCTATTGGTTCCTCAATACTAGGGTCAAACACTATGGTCAAATTTCAAACTAATCCTAGTAGCGTCTATATTACTCTCAAGTCATTCATAAACATATCAAGGGATAATAGTGCATCAACCTACAGGTAAGGGATGTTAGGGTTCATTAGGTAGTAAGGAATGCAAGGGTTCATTAAGTATTCTAACTCAGTGATGTGTTAATACTCTAGTTGTATTCTTAGTAGGAATGTTACCCTAATTATCATCCTAACAACAGGAATTCATATATTCTAGCAGAGGCTATACTCAAGAAACTAATAGGAAAGCACATGAATCAAGCATGATGCAATTATTCAAATGTAATGGATAGGAAGGAGGATGAGTTATAGTCAGATGTGGATGAGATCCTATACTCTAATCCTATTTGCAGGCTTGCTCGGTACAGTAACATAACCGAGACAATATGCTCTTGACCTGCATGGGCCACCACTAAAAATATGTTACACCCCAGTCCCAAAATACGTAGGACTAGGACACGTAAGCATGCCAGCCGCACGTATATGGCAACTCCAATATATAGAAACCATAACACATACGTACGCTGTATCATGAACAATAATTCATGAGTGGTAAAACTATCACAAGCCATAGTGTATAATCTAATCTCATCCACAGAACTCAAATAAAAATAAATAACCAATATCTATAACTAGATCTCAGTATGAAGTATCTAAAGATGACAGTCGGATGGAAATAAATCCACTGCCGAACTAGAATATAGAATAAATAAGTTAAATAAGTATAAGTACAACATCTACTAATCACGAGACTCGAAGAGAAGACCTCCTCGAAATATGTAAGTATCTAGTCCGGGTCTACGCTCATGCGAATACTCATGAACAGCTACACTTGGAAAGAGACCAGGTCCTCAGAGGGACATAACAAGATACATAGAAGTATGCCATAAAGTAAATATTGAACAAATAAAAGGGGTATGCTAACCATCTAAGTGAAATACAAATTGAGGACAACTTAGTACGTATGGGAAAGTGTAGGCTAGACATATACTGACATAATTCACCAATCGTCATGACTGGCTAGTATATGCCACATATGCCCCCATACAAGGGCACTATATAATAACGTCCATCTCCGAAGAGTATGGAAGCAGTACAGTATATCGTCAATATCGCTCCGAAGAACGTGGCAGCAGTATAGTATATATCGTCCATATCACTCCGTCGAGTGTGGCAGCAATATAAAGGAAGTGGGTGTCCCATATGCCTACTAGTCATCCTCCCTGCCCAATGTAGATATACAAGTCACGAACACGATGTGGGCATCTCGTACTATAATGCAAGTCTCTATAGCAATAAACAACTAAGCTAAATACAGTCACACGTGTTGCTCACACCGATGGCCAGTCGAGTATGAGGCACGCGTCCCTACATGAACTCATGTAAACCCCCTCACCTAAAATTAGGGTTACCTGGCTTAGATAGTGAAATTAGGGTTAGTTTGAACCCAATTAGAATTAGAACACGGCTTTTATTTAATTATGTAATAGTTAAATAACGTGTAGCGCACCTTACCGTGCTTCGATAATTGGAGTACCTCACTAGCCATTGCCATCTAAAAACTTCACAATCTCATCCTAGACATGCCCGCCTACTATTCTGACCCTTGTGCAACTTATAATATTGCTTTCTTGTGCTACATTTTAGTCGCACAATAAACGTCGCAGACGTTATTTATTAATTATAAATAAATTCCATTTTGTACCCTTGTGCGTCCCAATCAAAATTGGGGACACAATCTCGACCGTTTTGTGCAAACCGAATTTTATTAATATTCTACACTGTCCCCTCTACGCCCCTGACAATTATGGCCGCCTGATTTAATCCCATGTACTCCTAATTAATTCTAGAATATCATGCGCGGTTTAATTTAATTAATTAAATCTAATTCCTGCCTCTGCGCAAATTTTCCAATTCTCGGGGGGCTTTATTGCAAAAATGTATTAAGGTGCCCCCACCATTGGACAATTCGTGAAGAAGTCTATTTTTCCCTTCACGTAGATTTTTTCCGTAATTTTCAGCATGTGCAACGCGCACATCGCCTCCATTTATTTTAAACACATCCTCGCATTTTAAACCATGTGATTTATAGCCCCAACATCCCCAAGTGAGCTCAAGGCCCAACTCCAATGAGGGTTGACCAAGCCCAAACTTTTAGGTCAAACACCCAAACCCAAATTTCATGTATAAATAATCACTTTTCTCTTTTTCCACAAATCCCAAACTCAAAACCCTATTCCTAGCCGACCAAAACTCATCCCTATACTATTCATCTCCTTCTTCCTCCTTCTTCCGATTCCCTGGCCGGAGCCCAACGCCTCCTTGCCTGAGACCCCCGCTACCTGCACGCCGGAGACCCGCCTAGCCTGGCCATCTCCACCGGGCCATCCTCCCGCATGGATTCATCTCCTCCCTGCTCTTCTCCATCTTCTTCCTCATGTGCATCCTTCCCGCCTCGATCTCCCACGACCGGAGCCCGCCGACCCACCATCACCGGAGTACACCACCAGTACCACCACTTCCGCCGGACTTCTCCCCCTCGTCGTCTTCATCCTGGCCCTCATCTCCGAACCTCCCCGATTGTCCTCGACCTCGACCACAGATCCCCACAGCAGCTGTCACCACCACCAACTCGACTGAACTCCTCCTCCGCTCCTCGACTTCCCCGACAAGCCACCCAAGCCAACACCACCACCATGACCTCCCTGTTCGCCTCCCCGACATCCTCGCCACTCGACCGTGCACCACCAGCGTCTCCTCCGCCTCGCCTGGGCACGGCCGGAACAGAATCACGACATGCCTCCTCCTTCTGGCCGGAGCAGCACCCGAGCCATTCTCCTTCTCCTCCTCTCGTCTGAGAGCAACACCTCCGACCACCACTGACCTCCCCGACCACGGCCCCTGCTCCCTGTCCTCCTCCTCCTGCTGACCGGACTCCTCCCCCCTCGCTGGCCGGAATTCAGCAGTCTCCATCATCATCATTAGCATCATCACCATCAACATCATCTCCAAGTCTTCATACTAGCTATCACCATCACCACTACTATCATCCTCGACAACATCGTCATCCTCGTCATCATCACCATTGTCTACGTCATCATTGCCATCACCACCACCATTGCCAACAACATCATCATCACCCTCGTCGTCATCTCATCACCACAACTCCTCACCATTCATTATCATCATCAGCACTGTCAGCCTCACCATCATCGTCGTTATCGTCGTGAACCTCTCTTCGTCGTCATCCAAACGATTCTGTGCACGTACACCGAGGTTCGAACCTGTCCCACCTTCTTATTTTGTATGTGTGTTTGAGTATATATTATTAGAACATGCGTATTTCTTATAATTGCTAGCTGATATCGGACCCTGAGTCGGTGAACCCTGTACTGCGTACCCGAACTTGTACTCGTACGCGTATATTAATTAGTTGATATAATTATATATATTTAGTATGTACATGCTATTCAACTTAGAATATGTATAATTAATGAATATATATGGTATATGTGTATATTGTAATTAATTATATATTAATAAATAATTAGCAGTAGGTGTATTCAGACTGTATGACCTAGGACACCGTGGACTGCCCCGTATTTGTCCTTGACCCTGTTGACCCTAAGAACAATGTTGGTGTCTGCCTTAAGTACACCGACGTACTGGCGAGACCGTGTTAGTTGACTGACTTATTGTGTACAGTACTTAAAGACCCGACACCCGCGTAATTCAACGCATAATTGACCGTGTTAGATGATTAGTGCCACCCCTAGTGTACCCGAGTCCAGTATAAATATTATTGTGTGTGTACTAGTGTAATGATTAATAATTTTATTGTATTATATTTATGTGTACATAGGATATTGGATTTGTTCTGCGCGATTTCTGGAGCAGGTTATTGGTACATCGTAGTCTTCTGGCCAGGCAAATATACCTTGCCATTGTACTGTTATTTATATTCCATATATTGCATGCATCTTTATTTACTGTCTTTAGTTCATATATTTTAACTGTATATAAATGTGCGCGACGGTATTGTCGCGATATGTTTTTATTTATGTATTTGCATTGACCCTGTTTATGAGACTACCCCATTATCATGTAACATCATTAGGTTCATTGGCCGTGATACAGTTATTACACGAGTTGTGAGTCTCATGTAGATCACGGACTTGCGTGCAGGTTGGCCTCCTGTACGTGTGGGCCGTGCGTTAGGAATAACTGCTGTTAGAAACTTTGCATGCTAGAAGACTTAGCAGTTATTAGAGGTCTATGGACATAGCCTATTGTAGTACGGTGGTCCCATCCTTGTCCTTGTTTGGTTGCAGGATTGGGCTAGGGTACTAAGAATAGGCTATGAACCAAATCGTGTCATGGATGTGACATGCTTAGAGCATGGGGTGGGGAGAACAACAAGTACCGTATTTGAGCTCCTTTACACTTTTTCTTCTGTAACTCGGAAGCTCCGCTGGAGATACAGGCGGTGATGACCCCTTTACTACTTGGCGGGCCTTTGCCGTTCAAAAGACGACATGCCTTTGAGGCCCCTGGTTCTCCGAGAGAGTCATGCCAATCCCAGTTCTCAGCCAGATAGCTCACTTGTTAGAAAGTTGTTCTCAAACTACATACACATAGACGGTTAGGCGACCCCTTTGGATATTTATTTCAGTACTTTATTGGCATGTGTTTAAGTATCTTGTTATGTCCCTCTGAGGACCTGGTCCGCTGCCAGGTGTACTTGTTCTTGAGTATTTGCAGGAGCGCAGATTTGGATGGTTATAGATGCTTCGTGGATGTCTTCTCTTCGAGCCATGATTACTAGCTGGTATACTCATATTGTGTTATGGCGTTGTACTCATATTGCATTTACTTTTCCATTTGAGTTGGTAGTGGATTTATTTCCATCCAACTATCATCCTTAGATACTTCCTATTGAGATCTAGTTTCATAGATACTGGTTATTTATTTCTATATGATTTTGGTGGATGAGATTTAGATTTTTCCCTGCGACTTGTATTACATTTATACCACTTGTGGATTTGATATTCATATTACAGCGTACGTGTGGATTTGGTTTCCATATATTGAAGTTGCCTTATCCATGCGGCTGGCATGCTTACGTGTCCTAGTCCTACGTATTTTGGGACTGGGGCGTGACAACTCATTATGTGACGTGTAATGATACGTGTCAAGACCTGGGAAGTCATACCGATAACTCCACAACTTTAGGTGGGTCCACTAGACACTAGGTCAGACACAAGTCCTAACGTCAACGCCTTCGTTGACTGCATCCGAGTCTCTCTCGGACGCTCACAGTTATATAATATTAAAATAATAAATATGTAACTAATAATACAGAATTTAAACAGTACAACAAGACAAGGTATACTTGTCTGGCAAGAGATCTACAAAATGTAATGTTCAGATGTCAAACACCAAGAGTCAAAAACTATGGCATCAGAATGAACATCTCTGGATGCTGAAATAAATATCACCAATATTTCCAGAATAAGTGAGATAGCTAGAAAGCACTACCCTTTCGTCCAATTTGGACACAGGGGCAAAACGATAATTTTGGTCCAAAGCTGGCTCCACATGTGGGCCACTATGCACCAAAAAGCGTGTCAGGGGTAACGGTCTCTAAATGGGATAAATTATAGGTCAAACAAACTCTAAATGTTAGTACAAACTCAATGGTATGTCCAAATATGGATTCCGGTGAGCCGAACATAATTTTGCCCAAAAAGTCAATCGTGTGGCCCGCCAATAGGCGACTTGGCCAACTATCTCAGAATTACGTAAAAATTGGATCACAAGACCAGCACGATACCACGAGTCCAGTGGCACAAGTTTTGTCGCATTCTGATGAGCGTACACTAAATGATGCAAGATTTTACAAAAGTCGCGATACAGGAAAGTTTTGCGGATACGGGTTGATTCCGACGCGCACACGCGTCCGAATCAATTTTCGCGAAAGCCCACACATCTGGGTATATCGTGCGCACCTTTCGGTGCACTTGGTACACGATGGAGTGGTCCGTTTGGCGGGGCGCGCTCCGTATCATAAATTCTGGAAGTTTAAAAAAGTAAGTTTTAGGGATTTTTAACTTAGTTAAATTTTACATACAACAATAAATAAAATATTATATTTGACAAAAATTAATCTCGGTTAGGTGGTCTTCGTATACCAAAAAGAAAAACTAGATTCGGACCTCTGTGATGGGAGATACGAGTCCGTGAACATGGGTAGTTACCGCAGTTTTCTGCGATCCAAAAGTTATCGTTTTTCGCCAACTTGGTCGCTATTTTCGCCTAGGGTTACGCGTTGTTCGAGGTAAACTAATACACAGTATTGGAAGGGGGATAGGTCGTGAACATACCGGTGAAGACGGGGTCAAGTTTGGTCGAGCGAGGGTGCAGGAATCGAGTTGTGAACAGGGCTACGTTGTAGTTCAATTACTGTCTCGCGCGCGGCTCGAATGGCGACGTGGACGTGCGGGGGTGGTCGCGGTGGCGGCTGTGCGGTGGTGGTGTTTCAGCGGCGCGGTCGAGGGGGTGGAGTATGGAGATTAGGGTTAGGGTTTCTGGGCTTACTATTATATATATATATATATATATATATATATATATATATATATATATATATAGAAAGGAAGAGAGCGGGGGGGGGAAGAAATCGCGGCCCGGTTTAGATTGCTGCCGCTGCTGCTGTTTAAATGGTGTGCGGGTAGGGTATTGGGTCCAAGCGGGTTTACTAATGGGTTTAGGGTTGGTATTAGGTTAGGGTTTGTGATTCATTTCATAATTATTTTCTTTTTCTTTCTCTAACTCTTTTCTTTTTTTTCTTTCTTTCTCTAATTCTTTTCTCAATTTCTATTTTCATTCATTCTTTTTCTTTTTCTTTTATTAATCAATTTATTACTATTAATAAACTTTATATATATATATATATATATATATATATATATATATATATATATATATATATATATATATATATATATATATATATATATATATATATATATATATATATATATATATATATATATATATATATATATATAATTCTAGAGATTTATATTAGTGCATACAATAAATCTATCACTGTCCACGGGGTCTTCTACATGAAAATAATTAGGATAAAATTATAATTGCTCCATAAAATTTCCTAAATGCACAAACACCTAAAAATAAAAATTCCATAAATTCTATTTCTCCTAATAAGCTAATAAATACCATAATTCAATTAAATAATTAATTAAAATTAATTAATACGGTTTTTAGAATTATGGGTTTTATACTAAACTATAACTAACATACCAATACACTAGCTATAAACTTAACATAACTAAACTATTACATACTATTAATTACCTACTACTAACAACATATATATACAATACATATATATAATACTACATATAGCTACTTACCATTAACTTATATACATATATACATATAGTTATTAGTCTAATATGTTATATATGTATCTACATATTAGATAATAATGTATCTATATACATAGCTACCTATCAATGCACTTGACTACTACACTATTAATGAAACTAAATGGACTTAGCAATAACTAACTAATTACTTACCTTAACTAACTGTTGAACCAACTTACCTAACTGTTGAACCCCTGGCCTTGCTGAATTGGATGCACTTACCTCGACTAGCTGTTGGTGAAGGTTGCTGCTGCATCCACGCGCTGCATGTACGATGTTGCTGCTGCGCACACGATGCTGCTACTGCGGACACGTTGCTGTTGCACGTGCTGCCCACTGTAGCTACCAGCTGCTGTTGTGCACTTGCTCCGGCGTGCACACACTGCTCGCTGCTGCTGCAATGTTGCTGAGCTACTGCCCCCCCTCGCTGCATACACACACACTCACTCATGCTCACTCACTCAAACACTCAACACACTAAGACACGCACACACACACACACACACACACACACACACACACACATATATATATATATATATATATATATATATATATATATATATATATATATATATATATATATATATATATATATATATATTTATGTGTATATATGTATGAGAATATATATATATATATATATATATATATATAAACACATACCACTACACCTATATATATAGCCACTTATACATATCCATATAATACAATATAGATACATACACATATACACTTATATATCATATCTAATATATCATATCTAAAAGATATATACAAGTAAATGAATTGAGAAATGCAATGCAACAAACACGTGGAGCGCACCGCACCCGTATACACTAGATCTATGATACGCTTGCGATACGAGTCCACCACACAACCAAACGTACCCCGAAGAACACAAGCAAGTCTAAAATAGTATCTATGAATAATACAAAGATCTAATTACATATCTACGTGTCCGTGTCAAAATGTGACATGCTCAAACTCCTTTGTCGGAAGAAAACTCCCAAATTAATCTGTATTGCCAAATTAACGGGATATGGCTTACACGTATCCAATTGTGGATACAACACTAGCCACACACAATCAAACATATGTTAATTTGGTCTAATTGACCAATTGACAAACACAAAATGTGTCAATCTCAAAATTTTCCCAAAATTGACACAAAATACACCATAACTTTCTCCATAGGTCTCCTATGAACCTAATTTCAATTCCTATGAGTAGCCTTATTATATGGGATGGTTCCTAATGATTAAAATATATATTTAGAGTCTAATTAACGAAAAAAACTAAATTTTACCTAATGGGAGATAAATTTCTAATAAAATCCTAAATTGGGTGAAAAGAGCCTCCAACTTGTAGATCATTGCTTCCTCCTTATAGATACTTGCTCTACTAGCCTCCAATAATAATTTGGGAAGAATTAGGAAGAAATTTGGTAGGTATTTGATGTGAATATGAAAGAATTTGGTTGAAAAAAATTCTAGATCTAGATTTGGAATAAAAAATGAAGAAAGATAAAGTTTTACCCCTTTATATAGGCCTCCCTTGCCCCCTCCCTCAAGCTACTATGTAAGGTCTAAAATATCCCTTGGGGTCTCTCATGAAAAAATTAATTAAGGAAGAAAGGTTATAGTCTAATGGGTTTAACTTAATTAATCATCCTCCTAATGATTGGGCTTATTATTGGGCTCAATTCTAACTAGAAAAAAATATTGGTCCATGAATCTAATCTAAACTAGTTAGGTCCACTAACACAAGTCCAAAAATAAAATCTAACATGCTAACAATATATAAATAATACAATAAATAACTATTCAATATGCACAATACTTAATTAATTACTAAATAACTAAAATACCATTTCCTAGAAAATATGGTAGTGACAGGTGGTATCAGAGGGTACGGCTTTACGTCATTGGCCTCTTCAAATATCGTTTTCAAAAATGATATAAGTTTTCAAGCGATTTCAAAAGTCCCAGATTTCGAAAATGGATGCGAATCTATATAAGTAAATTGATGGTATTATATGTCCCGATCTTGAAAAGTATGAAAATATAACATCTCATGCAATAAGTCCATAATACGTTATGAGACTAATGCAAGCTACTCTATTTTGCCAGCAGGATGGCTAAAACAAGTAACCAAGGGACATCGTGCGCAGCGAGCGTGAGCGATGACCAAGTCGATAGACTAATAGCTATGTTCAAAAATTAGAATGATTGATACAAAGTCCAACAGGAACGGTTCAAAGCTCAGTAGTAACGGGCTCATGCTAGAGCCTTGACACAGCAATAATAGCTTGACTCTCTGACTCAAATAGTAATAACACTGGTAGCTAACAGTGGTGCATCGGGAACCGCCGCGACACCTGCGACGGCCACGACTGCGCCTTAGGGAGCAGGCTTAGCAGAAGCTGATGAGCCTCGACGGGCTGCCAGGAAGTCTACCTTTAGGGGTGCTGAGTTTCTGAAGTTGAACCCTCCAGAGTTCGAAGGCAGGACCACGCCGGATAAGGTGATGGACTGTGTTGCCAAGTTAGAGGGCTTGTTTGAGTTTGCTTCAATACCTGCGAACAAGAGGGTGGCATGTGCAGTCATACAGCTGCAGTTACGAGCACACACCACCAGCTTCTTGATCTGCCACCAGTTGTGTACACGTAACCGCAGCTGCATGGCTGTACATGCCACCCTCTTGTTCACAGGTATCGAAGCAAACTCAAACAAGCCCTCCAACTTTGCGATCCAGTCCATTACCTTATCCGGCACAATCCTGCCTTCGAACTCCGGAGGGTTCAACTTCAGAAACTCAGCACCCCTAAAGGTAGACTTCCTGGCCGCCCGTCGAGGCTCGTTAGTTTTTGCTAAGCCTACTCCCTGAGGCGTAGTCGTGGATGTCGCAGGTGTCACGGCGATTCCCGATGCACCACTGTGGGTTAGTAGTGATCAGAGAGTCAAGCTGTTGTTGCTATACCAAGGCTCTAGTATCAGCCCGTTGCTGCTAAGCTTCGAACCATTCATGTTTGGCCTCATGTCGATCATTCTGATTTTCAAATATTGCAATCAGCCTATCAACTTGGTCATCACTCACACTCATTGTGCGCGATGTCCCTTGATTACCTGTTATACTCATCTTGCTTCAAAAGAGAGTAGCTTGCATTAGTCTCATAACGTATTATGGACTTATTGCATGGGACGTTATTTTTTTCATACTTTCAAGATCGGGACATTAACACCTTCGATTTACTTATATAGATTCGCAACCATTTTCGAAATTCGGGACTTTTGAAACTGCTTGAAAACTTATATCATTTTCAAAAATAATATTTGAAGAAGCCAAGGACGTAAAGTCATGCCCTGATACCACCTGTCACGCTCCGGTCCCGTAAGAATCGATCGTCCTCGCTTGGTCCCTACGGAACCGATCGTCCTCGCTTGGGCGTGATGTCGTACAAGCCTAAGTTGTGCTTGCACAAGGCATAGTACCTGCACAAGACACAAGTTAGACAAAAATATACATATATAGAGGCACATAATTCAAAATACAGAGAACCAAAGTTGAAGACATTTGATATGAACACAAAATACTTTCTTTATTGAATACTTGAAGATTGGATTATAAATTAATTGCTTGGCTGAGTTACAAATTATGCCATAGATGGCTTACAACTCTTTTTACAAACCCAAAATTAGCCACAATGCCCACACATCATATTTTTTTAGTAGGATCAAAATAAAATACCTAGCAAAAAAATATTTTGCACACAGGAGAGGAAAGCTAAGGAAGCAGCACGAGCTTGATGGATGTGCTAACACTGGTTCAATATGCTCGTCAAGCTCTCGTTACCAGAACCTGAGATTTTTTGCCCACAAACGTGGTCAGTACTACAACATGTACTGGCGATCGACCATGGCCAAACTCACCTAAAAATTCACACTAAGTAAACATGTGAAGCTATTATTTTAGGTGATCTTTCTAGCTACCTAGTTTCTTTTTAAGAATTCATGCAAAGAAACATAAATAATAAATTGAACCATGTATATGATTATTCTTACCCACGGCCGAATGGTTATCCCTGTAGCAGACACACAAGTTAGCCATAATTTGCATATATAAATAAACTTATGAATCAATCTTGGCATCATGTGTTAGGTATGCAAGAAGGTAAACCTAGCATGTACCCTAACTACATGATGGTCTCCTCCACGAGATTAGCAGTTGGGACATACAAGCCCATCTCACTAATAGACCTATAACCTCCCGTAAGTAAGGACTTCAAGGCTCAGGATATCTAGATCTCTCCCAAACCGAATGATCCCCAGTGCCCCAGGAACCACTTGAGAGATAAACCTTGTGCACAAGTTATCCTGACCAAATGCATGAATATAAGTTCTTATTAGATAATATACTATCATGCAACTGATAAACAATGAACAAGCAAGTCTATCTCTTTTTCTTTTTTTTTTAGATCAAGTCAAGAGGTTTCCAACAATATTTCTCAATATGCAGCACACGAGGGGCAGATAAGCGTTCATGATGTAACTTGTATAACTAGTAAGGTAGCAGTTCTATACTTGAAGCATACAATAATGTTTCTTTTTAGCTTATCTTGTTAGTGAGGCAACATTTAAAAGTGAGGTAGAGATTTTTTATTAAGACGTCCACACTAAAGGATTCATCGAAGGGCCTAAGCCACTCACCGATTGAATCGAACGAGAGAATATGGAAGCCTTATACAACAACCACTCCTTGGTTTGTGTCCTAAAATTATAACAATACTTGGTTAGCATCCTTCGATCTCTTTCCCTTACAATTCGAAAAGAATACACAAGCGAGAAAAGCGAATCATGAAAACCAAGTCATCGAAAGCAAGACAAAACATAAAGCAACAAAAAACCAAGAAGCAAAACAACCAACTAAAACTCTTGGACTTATTTCAATAGAAGTCATTCCATCAATTTGAAGGGTTTGTTGTATTTCATCCATATTGATTTGGCGGTAAGGTTTCCTCGAGACTCGATTCTCAACCGAGTCAAAGTAACAAGTGCTCCATAAGTAATTTGCTAGGAGCGGGGCATTAAATAATACCCCACTGAGAAGAAGTTTCATCCTCAAAACTTAAGAGATCAAGGAGTCTAAGATTAAGGCATCAAGAGGTCAAAGGAATCAGACTCACCAACATCGTGTTCGCTCACATCACGCGCAATATTCAACTGATAAACTTAAGGCTTTCTCATCTGATCAGCTTGTCCATTAGCTTGAACTTGAGCTGGCACAAGATTATGATTCTCACTCTGACCAGTTCTGTTATTGCGGTACGGTGGCGGAACCCTCTTATTTTGGCAATTGATAGCCAGATGCCCTTTTTGTCCACAGTTAAAATACTCATTGTTTGCAGAACAAAAAATATCTATGGTGTGGCCCCATTTGCCACAGTAACTGCACTCTGGACCAGGGAGCTGCTCGCCTACTATCTTTCTCTCCCCAATATGGTATCTTTAAGCAGGAGGATTTCGAGGAGCCGATGCCTTTTTCGGGGTACTTCGTGGTATGAACTGCTCATTCTGCACCGCTGCCTCAAAAGCTTGGATGTACGATTTATACTCTCGGTTCATAACATCCTTTCTCAGGTTGTCATTTAGGCATCTTATGAACCGATGTATACGGGCCCCATTATTAGGAATCATTGAGCTAGCGAACTTAGCAAGCTTGGAAAATTCTGACTCATAGTCCTCGACGGACATGCTCCCTTGCTTAAGTTCGGCAAACTCGTATACTTTTCTTTGCTTGACAGCTGGTGGAAGATATTATGCAAGGAATGCATCTTTAAACATCCCCCAAGAGATTCTACCATCCTGATGCTTTGTGGTAAGATCCAGCTTCTTGATCTGCCACCAGTCGTGTGCACGTAACCGCAGCTACATAGCTGCACACGGTAACCTCTTGTTTCTAGGTATCGAAGCAAACTCAAACAAGCCCTCTAAATTTATGATCTAGTCCATAACCTTATCCGGTACAGTCCTACTTTCGAACTCCGGAGGGTTCAACTTCAGAAACTCAGTACCCCTAAAGGTAGACTTCCTGGCTACCCGTCGAGGCTCATTAGTTTCTGCTAAGCCTGCTCCGTGAGGCGTAGTCGTGGCTGTCACAGGTGTCGCGGCGGTTCCCGATGCACCACTGTGCGCTACCAGTATTGTCACAATTTGAATTAAAGAGTTAAGCTGCTATTGTTGTGCCAAGGCTCTAGCATTAGTCCATTGTTGCTGAACTTTGAACCGTTCATGTTGGGCCTTATGTCGATCATTCTGATTTTCGAATATCGCAATCAGCCTATTGACTTGGTCATCGCTCACGCTCGCTGTGCACGATGTCCCTTGATTACTTGTTATAGTCATCTTGTTGTAAAAGAGAGTAACTTGCATTAGTCTCATAACATATTATAGACTTATTGCATAGGACATTGGGTTTTTCATACTTTCAAGATCGGGAAATTAACACCTTCGATTTACTTATATAGATTCGCAACCATTTTTTAAATTCAGGATTTTTAAAACCATTTGGAAACTTATATTATTTTCGAAAATGATATTTGAAGAAGCCAAGGACGTAAAGCCGTGCTCTGATACCACCTGTCATGTCCCAGTCCCGTAAGGGCCGATCGACCTCGCTTGGGCCCTACGGAACCGATCGTCCTCGCTTGGGCGCGATGTCGTGCAAGCTTAAGTTGCGCTTGCACCAGGCATAGTACCTACACGAGACATAAGTTAGACAAAAATATACATATATAGAGGCACATAATTCAAAATACAGAGAACCAAAGTTGAACATATTTGATAGGAACACAAAATACTTTCTTTATTGAATACTTGAAGATTGTATTACAAAGTACTTGCTTGGCTGAGTTACAAAATATGCCATAGAAGGTTACAACTCTTTTTACAAATTCAAAACTAGCCACAATGCCCACACATCATATCATTTTAGTAGGACCAAAATAAAATACCTATCGGAAGAAGAGCTTGCATATAGGAGAGGAAAGCTAAGGAAGCAACACGAGCATAGTTCCGCTGGATGGATGCACTAACACTAGTTCAATATGCTCGTCAAGCTCTCGCTACCAGGACCTGGAGATTTTTGCCCACAAACGTGGGCCAATACTACAACATGTATTGGCGAGCGATCGTAGCCAAACTCACCTAGAAATACACACTAAATAAACATGTGAAGCTAGCATTTTAGGTGATCTTTCTAGTTGTCTAGTTCCTTTTTAACAATTCATGCAAAGAAACATAAACGATAAATTGAACCATGCATATAATAATTTTTACCCACAACCGAACGGTTATCCTTGCAGAAGACACATAAGTTAGCCATAATTTACATATATGAATAAACTTATGAATCAATCTTGGCATCAGGTGTTAGGTATGCAAGAAGGTAAACCTAACATACGTCTAACTACATGATGGTCTCCTCCACGGGATTAGCAGTTGGGACGTACAAGCACATCTCACTAATAGACATATACCCTCCCTTAAGTAAGAACTTCAAGCCTCAGGGTATCTAGATCTCTCCCAGGTCGAACGATCCCTAGTGCCCCAGGAACCGCTCGAGAGATAAACCTTTTGCACAAGTTGTCCTGACCAAATGCATGAATGCAAGTTTTCATCAGATAATATGCTATCATGCAACTGATGAACAATGAACAAGCAAGTCTATCTCTTTTCTCATTTTCTAGATCAAGTCAAGAGGTTTCCCGCAGTATTTCTTAATATGCAGCACACGAGGGGCAGATAAGCGTTCATGATGTAACTAGTAAGGTAGCAGTTTTATACTTGAAGCATGAAATAATGTTTCTTTTTAGTTTATCTTGTTAGTGAGACAACATTTATAAGTGAACAAAAGATTATTTATTAAGACGTGCGGACTAAAGGATTCATCGAAGGGCCTAAGCCACTCAATGATTGAATCGAACGAAAGAAGGGGAAGCCTTATGCAATGATCACTCCTTGGTTATGCATTCTAAAATTGCAATAATACTTGGTTAGCATCATTCGATCTTTTTCCCTTACGATTTGAAAAGAATGCGGAAGCGAGAAAAGCGAATCATGAAAACCAAGTCATCGAAAGCAAGACAAAACACAAAGCAACACAAAACCAAGCAGCAAAACAACCAACGAAAACTCTTAGACTTATTTTAATAGAAGTCGTTCCATCAATTTGAAGGGTTTATTGTATTTCATCCGTGTTTATTTGGCGGTAAGGTTTTCCCGAGTCTCGATTCTCAGCCGAATCAAAGTAAAAAGTGTTCCATAAGTAACCTGCTAGGAGCGGGGCATTACATAATACCCCACTGATAAGAAGTTTTATCTTGAAACTTAAGAGATCAATGAGTCTAAGATCAAGGCATCAAGAGGTCAAAGGAATCAAACACAAGAATATCATGTTCGTTCGTATCACACTCAATATTCAACTGATAAACTCTATGCCTTCTCGTCTGATCAGTTTGTCTATTAGCTTAAACTTGAGCTGGCACGGGATTCTGATTCTCACTCTGACCAGTGTTGTTATTGCGGTACGGTGGCAGAACCCTCTTGTTTCGGTAGTTGATAGCCAGATGCCCTTTTTGTCCACAGTTAAAACACTTATTGTTTGTAGAATGACAAACATCTATGGTGTGGCCCCGTTTGCCATAGTAACTGCACTCTGGACCAGGGCGCTGCTCGCCTACTATCTTTCTCTCCCCATTATGGTATCTTTTAGCAGAATGATTTTGGGGAGCTGGCGCCTTTTTCGGAATACTTCGTGGTATGAACTGCTCATTTTGTACCGCTGTCTCAAAAACTTGGATGTACGATTTACACTCTCGGTTCATAATATCCTTTCTCAGGTTGTCATTTAGGCCTCTTATGAACCGATGTGTATGGTCCCCCTCATTAGGAATCATTGAACTAGCGAACTTAGCAAGCTTGAAGAATTCTGACTCATAGTCCTCGACGGACATACTCCCTTGCTTAAGTTCGGTAAACTCATCTTTATTTCTTTGCTTGACAGCTGGTGGAAGATATTGTGCAAGGAATAAATCTTTGAAGATCCCCCAAAAGATTCTACCATCATGATGCTTTGTGGCAAGATCCAGCTTGTTGATCTACCACCAGTCGTGTACACGTAACCGCAACTGCATGGCTGCACACGGCACCCTCTTGTTCGTAGGTATCGAAGAAAACTCAAACAAGCCCTCCAACTTTGCGATCCAGTCCACCACCTTATCCGGCGCAGTCCTACTTTCGAACTCCGGAGGGTTCAACTTAAGAAACTCAGCACCCCTAAAGGTAGACTTCCTGGCCACCCATCGAGGCTCGTTAGTTTCTGCTAAGCCTGCACCGTAAGGCGTAGTCGCGACAGTCACAAGTTTTGCGGCTGTCGCAGATATCGTGGCGGTTCCCTATGCACCACTGTGGGCTACCAGTGTTGTCACTATTTGAGTCAGAGAGTCAAGCTATTATTGTTGTACCAAGCCTCTAGCATCATCCCGTTGTTGTTGAGCTTTGAACCGTTCCTGTTGGGCCTCATGTCGATCATTCTGATTTTTCGAACATCGTAATCAGCCTATCGACTTGGTCATCTCTCACGCTCGCTGTGCGCGATGTCCCTTGATTACCTGTTATATTCATCTTGCTGCAAAAGAGAAGGAGAGCAGGGGAGACTGGCTCCGATCGGCTGCTGGGACTGCTCCGGTCGGCGAGGCTGAAGGAAGAAGGTGAACAGGGAATAGGGGAGGGGTCGGCTAAGGATGGGTTTGGGTTTTGGTGAAAAAAGAAAAATAAAGAAAAAAAAGGAAAAGTTGTTTATATACATATAAAATTTGGGGTTTTGTTGACCTAGGAAGGTGGGTTTTGGTCAACCTCCTCTTGGGATGGGCTTGGCCTTACATGGGGATGTTTGGAGGCTATAATTTGCATTATTTAAAATGCAAGGGCTAGGTTTAAATGAGGGGGCAATGTTGTGTGTTGCACATTCCAAAACTCGTGGAGAAAAATCCATATGAACGAAAAATAGGTTTTTTCATGTGTCATGTCCAATGGTGTGGACACCTCAATGCACTTTTGCATAAAAGCACCCAACAATTAGAAAATTGCACAAAGATGAAAATTGGGTTAAATTAATTAAAATTAATGTGCAAGGTGTTCTTGAATTAATTAGAAGTACATGAGGATAAAATTAAGTGGGGCACAAGTATCATGGACATAGAGAACTCAGAGTAGATTATTATCATTAATTATGGTTCCATAAACGGTCAAGATTGTGTCTCCAATTTCGATTGGAACGCACAAGGGTACAAAGTTTGAATTTATTTAGAATTAAATATAAACGTCTACGACGAATGTTGTGCGACTAAAATATAGCACAAGAGAGTATAATTATAAGTTACAATAAGGTTAGAATAGAAGGCGGTCATATCTAGGGCAAGAGTGTAAAATTTGTAGAAAGGTAATGGCTAGTGTAGTGATCCAATTATCGAAGCAACGGTAATGTGCGCTAAGTGATACAAATGTTATAAAATTAAATAAAATGAAATGTTCTATTTCTAAATGGGATTCAAACTAGCCCTAGTTTCTCTTTCTAAGCCAAGTAGGCCTAATTTTGGGTGGGGAGTTTACAATCTATCCAACTTAACAATTTCGTCCTCGAAATTAAAATAAGGCATGGTTTCTCTCTATCTAATCTCACTTGATTACAATCTAAAAGAATTTACCTCAAGTTGACAATGCAGTTTCTACCCAACTTAGAATTTACCCATCTATCACCTAAGGCTATACATCTCAGAAAATATTTCTCAAATCATGTTTTTCAATCCTCCAAGTTTTAACACCAAACATATCATATATGATATGCCCTTAATCAATTATAAAAGAGAGTCACCAAGTCATGTGATTAGCCTATGGGGTATATCTAGTACTATCAGTGTATCAACTTATACCAAGTACGAGGTTTCGTCTTTTCAAAATAAGGAAAGATAGAAAATAATAATAAAGAGTTCAAGGGGAAGGTAATAGGATAGAAGTATGGGGATCAAGGCGTTTAAAGAATTCAAATGGGAATTATCAAGACAGTTGTGGATTAAAATCCTATTTAGTAATTTCTTATTCACATGCTCGTATCAGTATAGTTATGTAACTGATACGATATGCTCAGACATATCTAGATGGCAAGTACATTTGTCTAAGAAGCTAAGTCAATTTTATCTCAATCCACATAAGTAGTCATGCGAGGGGCGAACCAAATACACTAAGGTTGATCAGACCGTAATACACTGATTCTGAAATGTATTAGTGTGTATACCTAATAATACATATATCATAATCAAGCTCGATAAAAGAGTAAGCTTGCAAAACTAAGCTATAATAGTAGCATAAGTCAAGGTAGTTCAGAAAAGACAAATACGCTGGATTATGATGGAAGAAGGTACAAAAAAATAATTTAAGTTAATAAAGAAGATAAGACTCTAAAATCTCTACAGTTGTCATACTAACTCCTTGTCTAAGTTGCTAATCGACCAAATAGGGGTATGTGCCTCTAAGTTCTACAGTCTGAATAAACACTATCTTCTTATGCAAGTCTAAAGTTGGTGTCATTCTATTACACTTCATCAATAGGTCAAGAGGGCTATGTGATACTATGTTGTGAGGCATACTACCTAACTTAAAAGAATTAACTAATATTGTACCATCTTAAGGATAAAGTAGAAACTTCTGTTAAGTTTTACGAGAAAAGATATTGGTACTTATTAGGGCATCATATTATAAAACTCCATAGGTAATGGTCATCTTAGGTCTTAATCATAGTGCCCATAGAACAAAAGAGTTAATATTAAGAATAGAAGGGTTAGGTGGCACGAGTTGAAAGAAAAGAAGAACATAATTAGTCGTCGCATAAATAGTGAGCGCTAAGTTTTCAGAGGAACAAGATTTGAATTTAAATAAAAAGACTCTAGATAATATCATAGTTTTCTAAGGGGAAGGTGGTTTGCTAACCTCTGTATTCGAGGTATGATCTAGGAAAATGTTTGATTCATTGCTCTTGGCTTCCAAAGGTATTGTCCTGCTAATATCAAGACAAGAATCTAAAGGTATAGTTCTATAATACTATCTCACTATAAAAGTTAGGTTTGGTCTTAATATTCAACCTTGGATTTCTATTGGTTCCTCAATACTAGGGTCAAACAATATGATTAAATTTCTAATTAACTCTAGTAGTATCTATACTACTCTCAAGTCTATATAAATACATCAAGGGATAATGGTAAACCAATCTATAGATAAAGAATGTTAGGGTTTCACTAGATATTCTAAACTTAGTGATGTGTCAATACTCTAGTTGTATTCTCAGTAGGTGTATTACACTAATTATCATTCTAACAACAAAGGTTCCTATGTTCTAGGGGAAGGCTATACTCAAGGAACTATTTGGGAAGCACAGGAATCAAGCAGGATGCGATTATTTAGATAAAACAGATTGGAAGGAAGATGAGTCATAGTTAATTATGGATGAGATCCTATACTCTAATTCTAGTTGCAGGCTTGCTCGGTACAATAACGTAACCGAGACAATATACTCTCGACCTGCATGGGCCACCACAAAAATAT
Source organism: Iris macrosiphon (assembly GCA_036927795.1). Taxonomy (NCBI): domain Eukaryota; kingdom Viridiplantae; phylum Streptophyta; class Magnoliopsida; order Asparagales; family Iridaceae; genus Iris; species Iris macrosiphon. Next base: position 45,626,336 of record JAYESA010000019.1, on the reverse strand, counting down.
GTTATGTCCAAGTCCCAAAATACGTAGGACTAGGAACACGTAAGCATGCCAGTCGTATGTATATGGCAACTCCAATATATGGATACCATAATACACACATACGCTGTAATATGAATAATACTCATATGTGGTATATATTTATTGTCACAAGTCACAGAAATACTAATCTCATCCACACAATAAGTCACAGAGAGGAAATAACTAAACTAGAATAAAGAGTCTGAATAATCCAACAATGATAGTCGGGTGGAGACAAATCCACTACCAGTGACTATATCAAAACTAAAATAAGAGAGAAGAGTAAAATCACCAATATTGAATAAGGTGATAGAAGTGTCAGCTAAAAGATCCATCGCTAGAGATAATCAATGATGCTCAGTGGGTAAGGTCTCCTCGGCAGAAAGTAATGTGTCAGGTCCTGGCCCGTACTCCTACGAGTACTCCTGGTCGTCTATACCTGGGAAGGGACTAGGTCCTCAGAGGGACATAATAAGATACATAGAAGCAAGCCAATTAAATACAGTAAACATGCATAATGTTTGAAAATATATAAGTACGCTGTACAAGACAATCTATATGAATGCATAATGAGGACAACTTTTCGACGTATGGGCAAGGGTAGGCTACTCGATCTAAATCTCACAACTCACGCACACGGCAAGGACATCAGAAATTGATATACCGTGGGGGTAGCGACCAGCGAGACTCCAAAAATTGACATACCGCGGGGGTAGCGACCAGCGCGACACACTACCATAGTCGTGCTAGATACTACGGTTTACCAGAGTGGTTATAGCCCATACGCCTACTGATTGTCCTCTCATGATACTAAGTGTCAAGTGTGTGTCAACATATCTAATATATAGTAATGAGTGAAAGAAACTACACATGCAATGAATATACAGAAATATAATAAGCATGTAAAGTACTGTAAATAATTTGGCAAGGTATACTTGCCTGGCAAGAAAGCTGTGTAGTCCCAATAACCTGCTCCGGAAGTCGCACAGAATAATCTAATAGATCCTCGGGGTCAGCGTGCACATGCACGGGAATCGGGGGTGACTGCTACAGGTTGTCTTCGGCAAGGGTGACGGGTCCACAATGATGACGATGATAGTGATGATTACGAGGGTGATGATGATGGTTATGTTAATGATGGGGATGATGGTTATTAGGATGATAATGGTGATAAAGTTTATATTAATGGTGGTGATGATGTTTATATGATTGATGAGACGATGATGATTATGATGATTGATGAGATTATGATGATTGATGATAAAGATAATGAGGTGATGATGCTGGTCCGGCCAAGGCGGAGGAGGTTATGGTTAAGGAAGAGGAGTTCAAGAATGAGAGGACAGAGAATGGTGGTGGTCGTGCTGGTGGTGTGGTGGTGTTGGCCTGGGTGGCTTCGGCAGGGAAGTGGAGGAAGAAGAAGAGGTCAAGGGAGATGAGAGTAGGGAGGAGGAGAAGAGGGCAGTGGTAGTGCTGGTGGTGTGGTGCGGGAGGTCAGGAAGAGGAGAGATGAGGGAGGTGGTGGTGTTTTAATGGCGGTGGTGACAGTTGGCCGGAGAAGGACTCAGATCGGGTGATAGGGAGAGGAGGAAGAAGAAGAAGGTGGTGCTGCTGGTGTTCGTCAATGGAGTCGAGGAGGGTCCGGTGGTGATGGCCAGGTCAGGCGGGGTTGCCACGGTGGCGCAGGCGGTCGGGGGTTGGCTCCGGCGGTGAGGGGAGTCGTCGGGTGCTGCACAGGGGGGAAGCCGAGGATGATGAGACGATGGTGGTGGTGATGCTACGTTGGCTCCGGCGGGTCGAGGGGAGTCCGACGAGAGGTGAGGGTGGCCAGGGAGGAAGGTGATGGTTTTAATGGTGGTGTGGCTGGTGGTGGTGCGGTCGTCGACGGGATAAAGTCGACGGAGGGGAAGGACAGGCCGGAGAAGAGGAGGAGGAAGGTGGATATGGCAATGATGGTGGTGGTGTTTCGTTCAGGCGAGGGCAGTGGAAGAGGAGGCTCGGGTCGAGGAGGAAAGCAGGGGGGACTGGCTCCGGTCGGCTGCTAGGACTGCTCCGGGCGGCGAGGCTGAAGGAAGAAGGTGAACATGGAATAGGGGAGGGGTCGGCTAGGGATAGGTTTGGGTTTTGGTGAAAAAAGAAAAATAAAGAAAGGAAAGGAAAAGTTGTTTATATATATGTAAAATTTAGGGGTTTGTTGACCTAGGAAAGTGGGCTTTGGTCAACCTCCTCTTGGGATGGGCTTAGCCTTACATGGGAATGTTTGGAGGCTATAATTTGCATTGTTTAAAATGCAATGGCTAGGTTTAAATGAGGGGGCGATGTTGTGCGTTGCACATTCCAAAAATAATAGAGAAAAATCCATATGAACAAAAAATTGATTTCTTCATCTGTCATGTCCAATAGTGTAGACACCTCAATGCACTTTTGCATAAAAGCATCCAAAAATTAAAAAAATGCACAAAGATGGAAATTGGGTTAAATTAATTAAAATTAATGTGCAAGGTATTCTTGAATTAATTAGAAGTACATGGAGATAAAATTAGGTGGGACACAAGTGTCATGGACATAGAGAACTCAGAGTAGATTATTATCATTAATTAGGGTTGCACAAACGGTCAAGATTGTGTCTCCAATTTTGATTGGAACGCACAAGGGTACAAAGTTTGAATTTATTTAGAATTAAATATAAACGTCTGCGACGAATGTTGTGCGACTAAAATGTAGCACAAGAGAGTATAATTATAAGTTACACCGAGGTCAGAATAGAAGGCGGTCATGTCTAGGGCAAGAGTGTGAAATTTGTAGAAAGGTAATGGCTAGCGTAGTGCTCCAATTATAGAAGCAACGGTAAGGTACGCTAAGTGATACAAATATTATAAAATTAAATTAAATAAAATATTCTATTTCTAAATGGGATTCAAACTAGCCCTAGTTTCTCTTTCTAAGCCAAGTAGGCCTAATTTTTGGTGAGGGGGTTTACAAGAAGGTAAACCTAACATGCGTCCAACTACATGATAGTCCCCTCCACGGGATTAGCAGTTGGAATGTACAAGCACATCTCACTAATAGACCTATACCCTCCCGTAAGTAAGAACTTCAAGCCTCAGGGTATCTAGATCTCTCCCAGGTCGAACGATCCCTAGTGCCCCAGGATGCGCTCGAGAGATAAACCTTGTGCACAAGTTGTCCTAACAATATGTATGAATGCAAGTTCCTATCAGATAATATGCTATCATGCAACTGATGAACAATGAACAAGCAAGTCTATCTTTTTTTTTTTTTTTTCTAGATCAAGTCAAGAGGTTTCCAGCAGTATTTCTCAATATGCAGCACATGAGGGGGCATATAAGCGTTCATGATATAACTAGTAAGGTAGCAGTTCTATACTTGAAGCATGCAATAATGTTTCTTTTTAGATTATCTTGTTAGTAAGGCAACATTTATAAGTGAACTAACGATTCTCTATTAAGACGTACGGACTAAAGGATTCATCGAAGGGCCTAAGCCACTCACCGATTGAATCGAACGAGAGAATGGGGAAGCCTTATGCAATGATCACTCCTTGGTTATGCGTCTGAAATTACAATAATACTTGGTTAGCATCCTTCGATCTCTTTCCCTTACGATTCAAAAAGAATGTGCAAGCGAGAAAAGTGAATCATGAAAACTAAGTCATCAAAAGTAAGACAAAACACAAAGCAATACAAAATCAAGCAACAAAACAACCAACGAAAACTCTTGGACTTATTTTAATAGAAGTCGTTCCATCAATTTGAAGGGTTCATTGCATTTCGTCCGTGTTGATTTGGCGGTAAGGTTTCTCCGAGACTCGATTCTCAACCGAGTCAAAGTAACAATGTTCCATAAGTAACCCGCTAGGAGCGGGGCATTACATTTTGTGTGCTTATCAAATGTGTTCAACTTTGGTTCTCTGCATTTTAAATTATATGTTTCTATATATGTATATTTTTTTCTAACTTGTGTTTTGTGCAGGTACTATGTCTTGTGCAAGCGCAACTTAGGCTTGCAAGATATCACGCCCAAGCGAGGACGATCGGCCCTTACGGGATCGGGGCATGATAGAAACTGCTTCAACTACTCACTAAATGCAGTTCACCATCACCTCTCCTATTGACACTCACAACACCTATCTACGATACCAACCTATACCTACTCAAGTATCCAACACACACACACACATGTAGAATACACTCACATGATCACATTGGTACACCCTCAATAGTCACACACACACACACACACCCCCCAACACACCAATGCACACTCCCCTCCAAACACAAAAACCAACATCAAATACCTCACATGCACTCATGATACTCTAGTATCACACCACTACACCATGGTGCACCATGATATTCTTCTTACACCAACACCACCATGATACCAATACACTAACTAATGAAACATCAATTATATATAAAATGACATAAAAATAGCTAGAATAAGTAGATCTAGAGCAATATAGAGAAATTGACACAAAGATGCTCCAGTACACCCAAAATATAAAATCTACCTATACGTATCATGGTGTATCATGATACGGACACTAAGTATCCAATTATGCACACTAAAACATAAGCACAGCCCACAATAGATACTAAATTTCTTATGGGAACAACACATAAATACTTGGTGGACACAAATTCGTAACTCCACCAAATGGCCTACAAAAATATATGTAGCAACTGGGAATGAGCTCTCTACCACCTAATTCTCCACCTATGGGGTTGGATCTAACTCTAGGTAGGTTTCAATAGGTTCAAATTAGATTTCTAACATAAAATTTGGCAGAAAAAGTGAATTTACCGATTGGGAGTTGGATCCCAATGAAACTCCACTAAATTGACACAAAGAGCATAAAATGGACACGATCCTCCTAGCTAGGCTCCTCTCGAATGGTCCTCCTTGTGCTCCAATGCTCTAGGCCTCCACATGGATAAGAATGAGTGGAAATTGAGTGGTTTGGAACAAAAATTTGTATGGAATTGAAATAACTTTGGGAAGAAGAAGCTTGGGGAGAAAGAAGTGACAATTTGGAGTGAAATGAGTAGAATTACTCCACCAATTTAGGAAGGGCCACTATAGGTTGATTGGTGGTTGGTCAATGTCAAGTTTGCCCATCTTCGCTCTCTAATTGGTTTCTAAATTTATTATGAATATAATCTTTTTGGTAGGAAGAAATATTATTAGTTATGGGAGGGTATTTATCTATTCTATAAGGGAATATTCTATCTATGATAATTAGCACTAATTAATTATAATTAAATACTTAATTAACTATAACTACATAATTAACAATCACTAACAAAATTATAAAAATACCCCTAGTCCTAATTTTAGGTTGTTACAGTCCAATTTCAGTTGGTTTATATAAGGTGTTGTTTTGTTCATTTAGAACGCGAAAGTGGTCAAAATTTAAATTTTGGACCACTTCACACATTTGTGTGGATTGTCGACAGATTTACTGTAATTTGACCTGGACATTAAATCTTGTCTGTCATAAAATCAAAATTGTAACAATAATTTTTTTTTCCTTTGAAGTGGAGCGCAGAAGTTAAAAATTATCATTCTCACTTCGCACGTTTGGTTAGAGGACCACTTTCTCTCTACTTTAACAAATTTTTTTACTATTCATGTCATTTCAATAGAAAGTTATATGTTCTCATTCACTTAAACAACCAACAAAATACCAAACTTTAAATTTTTTCACTTCTAACATCCAATTCTTCAAAGCATCTAAATGTAGATCATTTTTTTTTACTTTACTTCACTTTATGCAATACGTACAAAAAAAATGTTAAGTTTTACTTCTTTTTACTTCACTTCACTTTCGCAGAACCAAAGAACATCAAAAACAACTACCAATTGAGTGTATACCAGACAATAATAATTTAAAGTAATGAAAGGACATATCAACCAACTATGTTTCTATTGCAGGAACTAAAATGCCAATAAATAAAATGTATGTTGTTAGTACATCCAAATTTAGTCAGGCTTGGAACGGTACTGACTACGTTAAGATCATACTTATTAAGGGTGTAAAAGTGGCACTTGTAGCATACTGAGTTGCAGTGCACTTGCAACATGCTGAGTTGCAGTACACTTGCAGCAAGTGGCACTTTCCAAAATATGTTTTGATAGAGTCCTTTTTTTTCTTGCAAGTGGGGAGGATGAGTTTCAATGTTTGGATGTCATTCCATGTAACAATGTAACTAATATCATTACCATTAAAAAATGTTAAAAAGCCACGTGTCTAACTCATATGGCTTTTGAATACCCATTCTCTTCTTCCCAAAACCACGTGTCTCACTGCCAGCCAAGTGGGGAGGTCGCCCATCGGCGTGATGCTGAAGCCCCCAGAGCACCAGGTCGCCGGCCACGATGCCCGCGACGGCCTTGGCCCTTTGAATGACGGCTTCGGCCTCTTCTTCAAGCCCCTCCAATCCCCCTCTGTGGCGACAACAAGCTCTCCTTCTACACCTCCTTCTCCTCCGACCCCCCCATCCCCCTTCTTTCGTCTCCTCTTCTTCTCCTCCTTCCACGACACCCATCTCCTCCCGGCCTTCGACACCTCCGGCCCCAAGCCCCACCTAGTCCTCCAGGACCTCACCTCCCTATTCACCCACCCCTCCATCATTGATTCAAGATCTACGAGGATCCTGTGGCGGTTTGTGTCAGACTCGGACCTCGCGTCTGCCGTCTACGGGGGGGCGGATGGGGTCCTGGCCGATGGACGACCTCGTGTTGCCGGGAGGAGACGACGAGGAGCCGGTGGCGGCGGATGAGTTAAAAAAACTGCTCGCCGGAGGTGGAGAAGCCCCTCGGGAGGGACGAGGGAGTGGGTGTCGACCACTTGAGGGGACTTTCGCCCCTTTTTTGGGTGCAAGTGAGAAGTGTAAAAAGGTGGGGACAATACATTATTCTGTGTCAAAAACCTATTACTTACCTAGCATGTTCCCCCGCTATCCAAACGGTGAAAGTCTGCAACTCTCTGGCCAGTTGCAGTCGAAACTGTGAGTTGCAGCACAACTACCGCTTCCAAACAGACCCTTAGAGCAACATAGGGGAATCCAAGTAAGGCTCGAGCATCGGGTCAATTTGGATTATAGTATGTCACGACCCGCACCCGGTGTAGGGATGCAAGTCGGGAACAACGCCCAGCCTACGCCACAACATCGGCGGTAGAACGCTGTCTTGGTCAACTATACTGTCTAATTATCTCACAAAATGCATAATCCTCCAATAATATCTCAACTCCAAGAAGAGAGTAATCAACTTAATTCAACATAATAATCAATCATATTTCTATAACACGAGAAGATATCACAGAAGTCTAACATTACTATGCAGTTAATATAACGACAACAAATATAAATAATATCCAAACATAAATATATGCCGAAAACAAATCCGGTACCAAAATGCTAAAAAAAACTAACTATGCTAATTAGTGAATCCGGCTAAATCTCCCGACAGTCACTCCAGAACTAGTGGGTCTAAGTCTGCACCATCTATAGGCTGAGGTCCGTAGTATGTCGGACACCAATCTCCCGGATCATCTGAAAAATATTTTCCAGTCAGGAATGGAGCGAAGTAAAACCCAATAGCAGTTCCAATTAATTGACAAAAACTATAAAGTAGTAAAATAGAAGATGCTATCTACGATGAGAATATAACTGATAATCAAGAACAACTAGAGAATAGGCAATACTAGCAACAAAATATAATCAATGCGTATAAGAATAAAGGAATGAACTATAATGTCAGAATAGAACAAGGCAATCAATAAACTGAATAATGGAATCTACAATAACTATGTGTTTTGAGATACTAACTAAATATGTGATCGGCCTGGGAGATTCAATGATTACACTAAGGAGCTAACTGAACCATACGTGAATTGCATGGTTAGCTAGTAGCCAATGATTACACTACTAGCCGATAGTTTCTTGATCACATATTTAATTGGTATTTCCCCCGCCCCAACTGATAAGATGGATCGAATCATGACACATCACTAGCCAATTTATCTAATGTTTAATCTACATTATCCGATATAATATTTAATGTTATCCGATACCAACAAGGACAGTATCCGATACCATCTCCATAATCAAGGTAACATCCCATGACTGACGATCCAATAACAATACCAATCCGTGTACCATTGTGTCAAGAATCATAAGTAACATTTCTAAATACTTAAATTTTAGTGGTAATCAAATAATAAAAACTATCAGAGAATGTACTCGCCTGTGGTCCAGAGCAAATAATGCAAAACGGTGTCCGAACTGGTGTCACAGACCTATATATGGAATATTACATTAATACAAATTTTTGGAAAAGAGAATAAATTAAACTAGTCAACTTCTAGGTCATAAAGTTATTTCTAAGTCAAAAGTCAAACTCGGTCAACTTTAAGTCAACTATGGTCAACTATAGTCAAACTATGGTCAACTACCTATTTCTATGTTGCATAAGTCTAATACAAAAATTTTGGGTTCAAATACTAAAGTCTAGGTCACAAAATTATATCTTAGGATACTAGGATACCGTATCTCTGGATACGTAAATCAATAGGTAAAATATCCCATATATAAGCCAAACCATTATTAATAATATAGAAGCCAAATTATAAACATTAATTAGGTACCATGGTTTTGAACCAACTTGGTATCTCAACAATAATTCAAAAACTTGATATCCAAACCCAATATCTTGGTATCCCCAATTACCTTGGTTCCTTAAGGTAATACCCAATACCTTGTTATATTAACTGCCTATAATATATATATATATATATATATATATATATATATATATATATATATATATATATATATATATATATATATATATACTACCTTATTTATTATACATATACTAAAATGTAATTAGTAATTTAGGAGAAACATTACTTATATATTAATACTAATATATATATATATATATATATATATATATATATATATATATATATATATATGTTTATATAAAAAATGTCAAACTATCACTAAAACTATTCCTGCTGTCACTGAAAGCTGCTGTTAATATTGATATACTGCTATTTTAGTGGCAGTTTCCTGTACTGTCGTTAAAAACTATCACTAAAGCCCCTGATACGCTGCTGATATGCTGCTGTTTCAGCGACAGTTTTTTTAAAACTGTTGCTGGCTGCTGTCACTGACTTCCTGCTGCCGTTGCTGCTTCTTTTCCGCGATAGATTGCTGTCGCTATTGCCTCCGCTGCTGTTGCTGCTGTCGCTGTTTTCAAAAGCTTATGTCGCTATATATATATATATATATATATATATATATATATATATATATATATATATATATATATATATATATATATATATAAAGCCCTATTAACTGATAATATCAGTACTGAAATAAAAAATAAAATTATAGAAGTAATTGGAGAAGAATTGAAGAAGGATAATATTCCTATTCAGACTACTTCTACTGAAGGTTACAATATGGATGAAGTAATATCTCGTTACAGAAGTAGACACGTTAAGCCTGTTACTATACAGGAACTCCAGTCTAAAATAAAAATTTTGAAAATTGAGATTAAGAATTTAAAATCTCAAGATCAGCAAATACAGAAAGACTGGATAAATTAGAACTAGATAATCAGTAGAAATGAATGGGTTATCTATAAATATCTTGACTCTCAATGAGAAAAAGGATATAATTGAAGCCATGTTTATGGAATGATACTCAAATCAAGTATTCAACCATTAAGAAAGAAATTTTTTTTATTATTCAATGTATTCATAAATTCTAAGATGACTTACTTAATAAGAAATTCTTATTAAGAATTGATTGTAGCTCTGCTAAAACTGTTCTAGAAAAAGATATTAAAAATTTAGCATCTAAGCAAATATTTGCTCGTTGGCAAGCTGAATTAACTATATTTGACTTTGATATTGAGTATATTAAAGGAACTGACAATTCACTTCCTGATTTCTTGACTCGTGAATTTTTGCAGAGCAATGAGCATGAGAAGTAAAGGGAAGCAACCATGGGTTCCTAGACCCATGATTTCGAACTCCAATGAGTCAAATTATCAGTCATTCAAGAAAATTGTTCTTGAAAAAGAAAAATCTCCTAATAAAGAAATTCAAGAAAACGAAGAAGCCAATATTTCTTCCTACAAGCAAGCAGTTGAGGTTGAAACAATTTTCACTCAAAATAATCACACATAAGAAATACTTTAACTAGAGAAGTCTGACATCCCAATGATGGAAGATCCTTGGAAATTAAAGGAAAAATATCTGGAAAATAATATGTTTCCAGTACAAGGAAAAGACAGGAATGTCTATGAAGGAATTTTATTGATAACCAAATCGGTTGAAAAAGAACATTTTTATCAGAAAACAAATGATATCAGAAGTGACGTAAACTATAGTAAAATAATTATACATCACATTATTACTCCTCAATCATGGGGACTTCATCCGAATTGAACTAAATTATTAGTTCATAAAGATAAAAATATCAATATGCCTTATATTGAGGCATTTACCAAAGTGTTTTATTTTGATAATAGTAAACAAAAACACTCTTGGTTTGTTCAAATTTGTCCTAAAATTCTTAAGCATGACATCCCAGTTTGGTTTATCCGATGGTGGTTATAATTTAGAGCTACACTAGAAATCCTTCCACCATCTTTGCAAGAATTATTTGTAAATTGGACTCACTCGTATCCTCTCTGTCAGAATGCTGATCAACTTTTGGAGGGGGAGAGTACTATGTATTTCTTTATCCATTTTGAAATCTCATATATCTTTAAATGGATACTTAAATGTGAATTTAATCATCTTAATTTTTCTGTTTTAGTCAAAAAATTCCTGATTAAATGGTGGAATAGATTGGATGAAAAAGATAAAGTACAGACTGTACAAAAATCTATTAAGGAGAATGAGATCCTTATGGAAGCCAAGCTAAAAAAGGAAATAATTGAGGACAGTCCTTTAAAGAAGTTAAAGGAGTCTCTGAGAAGACAAAATCCTCGAATTACCAAGGAAGAACTAAAAAAGAAATGTCTTAAATATATGCAAACTCAGTTTGATTCAATATTTGAGACAGATAGTATGTCTGTTGGTTCCACTAAATCAGAGCATGATGAAGAAGAATCAGAAACCTTCTTCAAAAGGATGCATAAAAGAGTCACTACTCAAGAATCAGATAACGAAAGTGATGATGTAAGCATGCAATAATTGTATATTGTTGCCAGAATACATGTGGCAACTACTGTTCACTTTACCTTATCTAAAGAGAATCTCTTTAATTGACAACCGACAATGGTGGGACCTACCTTTGGCGCACAATACTTTCGGCGCAGGAACTTTTGACAAAAGCGAATAAAGGATAAATGGATGACAGCGACAGGCACTCCTTGTTGTTGATAAGAAGGAATCTACTTACCTGCGTCTGTCGGTTCTGCTACCCATATCTGCAGGTTGCTGAAGTCTCCCAATGAAGACCCTCTGTGCTATAAATAGAGGCTGAGTCCTCTCTTTGATGTATGTTGTTATGTTGTTATTATAAGAGTGTGTTTGTGTGTGCTTGTGAGTATTAGTTTGTACTATTGTGTGTGCTTGTGAGTATTAGCTTGTACTACTTCCTACTATCATCAATAAAATTTTGTATAAGCGTTTAGCTTCTCATCCTCTGTATAATCCTGGTGGTTTCTCCATTTGGTATATATATATATATATATATATATATATATATATATATATATATATATATATATATATATATATATATATATATATATATATATATATATATAACCCACATAGTATATATATATATATATATATATACATACATAATTACTACTAATAACTATACATACACCCTCACCTAGTATTATGTACATAATAACTATATAGTAACATACACACACATACATAGTAATATATATAGATAACTATACATGTATGTATGTATATATATATATATATATATATATATATATATATATATATATATATATATATATATATATATATATATATATATATATAATCATATAACATACATATATAAATATAAATATAACAACATATAAATATCCATTTTAAACATATGAATATATCTATACATGCTCCAATATATATATATATATACTTACACAATAATACATATAACAATAAAGTATCATATATATACATAGTTACAACTATATAGAATATATATACATAATAAATATATATAATAATAATATCATACATATATATAGTAACATATATATAAAACAACATATATACATATTTACACATACTATATATGTATACTACAATATATATATATATATATATATATATATATATATATATATATATATATATATATATATATATATATATATATATATATATATATATATATATATATATATAATTACATCACAATGACAAGAGAAATAGGTCTAAGATTTAAATTATACCAACACATAGATCGTATCACTCCGTATCCTACTAGATCTAGGATACGCTTGCGACACGAGTCCACCACACATCCAAACGTACCCCGAAGGACACGAACTAGTCATATATATTATTTATGAATAATACGAAGAGTCAAATATAATTCTACGTGTCCGTATCAAAATATGACATGCTCAAAGTCCCGTGTCGGAGAAAAACCCCCCAAATCAACACGTATCACCAAATTATTGGGATACGACCTACACGTACCCAATTATGGATACGATACTTGCCCCAAACACACAAGAACATGCCAAATTGATCTATACGATCAATTGACACACACAATAATTGTCAATCTCGAAATTTTCCCAAAATTGACACAAAAAGTACTATAACTTTCTCAATAGGCCTCCTATGAACACAAAACCAAATCCTATGGGTAGTCTATACATATAGGTTAATTTTTTATAGTTAAATATCAGATTTAGAACCTAAATTAAGGGGGAAAACTAAATTATACCTATTAGGAGATAGATTTCTAATGAAACCTCCAAAATTGGTGAAATTAGCTTCCAACTTGTAGATCCTTGCTCCTCTTTGTAGATCCTTGCTTTCTCCTTCTAGATCATTGCTCTTCTAGTCTCCAATGGTGATTTAGGAAGAAATTTGGTAGAAATTTGGTAGAGATTTGGTGAAATTTGGTTGAGGAAAATTCTAGATCTATATTTGAAAAAAAAAATGAAGAGAGAGAAAGTTTTCATCCCCTTTATATAGGCCTCACTTGCCCCCTCCCTCAAGCTACTATGTAAAGTCTAAAATACCCCTTGGGACCTCTCATGAAAAAATTAATTAAGGAGAAAATGTTCTAGTCTAATGGATTTAACTTAATTAATCATCCTCATAATAAATGAGCTTCTAATTATTGGGCTCAAATCTAACTAAAATTAAATGTTGGGTCCATGGATCTTATTCTAAACTAGTTAGGTCCACTAACACAAGTCCAAAAATAAATCTAACATGATAAATAAACAATACAATAATTAAATATTTAACATACACAATATTTAATTAATTATGAAATGACCAAAATACTCTTTTCCAGAAAATATGGTAGTGACAAGTCTACCCCCCTTAAAATAATTTCGTCCTCAAAATTTAAGGGTGATCGTACTCCTTCTAGGTCAAACCCCCAGCAATTATAGTCTAATAAGGTCTTATCACACCAAGAACAGTCCTATGCAAAGAATAACATGCACAGTCATGGTCTCCGTCTGTCTTATTATTGTTGTCTCTGTCAGGGTATTCTATTAGCTACACTAACTATATAACACAAGCAACCAAAAGGTACTAAAGAAGCAATCAATCAAAATAGATGGAAGGAACAGAAAGAAAGAACAGAACTCGCTAACCCATCACCTGTAGTATCGATCTCCTCGACTGTCATCACAAATGATCCGCCCTGCCGAGGTAGCTCCCTCTGCGGGTGATGAGCAATCTGCGGTGCTACAGGTGGCCTAACTCCACCTCTCTGCCCTCGATCTGCATCCTGGCCTAGACGTTGAAGTGTCCAGAGATAATCCTTCACCATATACTCTATTGATCCACAATGTAAGCATGCTCCAAGTCTTTCCCAACACATCTCCCAAGTGTGCCCAATCTTCTTACAATAGGTGCATTGAGGAGCATGTTGCACCTGTCTCTGAGGCTGCTGTGGTATCTGTTGTACTGGAGCTTGTACTGGAGCAACAATTGGTTCTTGCATCTGACATTGCTGCTGATAAGCTCTGAACTGTACTGGAAACTGCTGTTGCTGGAACCGCGACCTCTTCATCGGTCCCACACTGCTACTGGCACCCGTAAACATATCACGGTCCCTCTTCGGCTTCAAGTTCCACTCCCGCTCGACCTTGCGTGCCTTCGAAAGTACCTCAGAAAACATCTCATAGAAAGACGGAATAAGAATCTTCACTTCCCAATTCAGACCCTCACGGAAATTGGATAGCCCGAACTTCTGGCTCTTTCACCAAGTACTCCGCAAATCGGCTCAGCCTCCCAAACTCTGCGACATACTCCTCTACGGACATGCTCCCTTGCGAAAGGCTATCAAACTTCCTTCCTAATTCCAATCTGTCCGTCCGAGCAAAGAACTTCTTCTTAAAGAGATCCTTGAACACCTCCCAAGACTGCCCCGCATCAGTAAGAATTGGCTCATTCCTGAACCAAGTGTGGTCAACGTCAAATAATTGAAGTCCTACCGCCTCAACCTTCAGATCATCCGCAAGACGGGACACCCTCATAAGACGCTCGATATCTTCAAGCCAATCGTCAGCATAGACTATACCCTCTGTCCCCTTGAAAACTCGAGGCTCAAGCTTCTTAAAATTTTGAATGTTGCCTAGCTTGAGCTGAACATCATACGGCTGTGGAGGAGCCTCTCTCTGAACTGCTGCAATAGCTACCTGATGGGCATTTTCTATACTCTGTCGCATCATATATAACTGCCTGTGCTGGGCCTCTATCTGTGCCCTCTGTAACTCCATCATCTCTCTAAACAGTGCAACCATCGGCGCGGCATCTCCTGAAAATGGAGGTGGTGGAAGTCCCTCTGAAGCAACTGGAGTAGTCCTCGGAACAGGTGGAGGAGAACCCCCGAAGGCAGCCGAGACTCCTACGTGAACTGATGTCATAGGAGGTACAAACCCTACTGCCTGAGTAGAAGATTGAGAGGTGGCAGACCTCGCAGAAACTGCTCCCGGTCGATGGGATCTAGTCTTCGGCGGCATCCTGAAGACAGATCGAAACAAAAGAGATCAATTCGACACAAGATAAGATATCATCAAGGAAGGAAAATAATATTCAGAAGGAATCAAAAGTAGCGATTCAATTCAGATTGGAATTTCTAGTTGTGATTGAGTATCCCTCTCTCATCCTAGTATCATATGTCCTATATCCTATCGCAGGCTCGTAGTAGTACAACTAAGTCGTCGTACTACCACGATATTGCATAACTTGTGAAGCCTGACCTACATGGGCCACCACTAAAAACGTGTCACGACCCGCACCCGGTGTAGGGATGCAAGTCGGGAATAACGCCCAGCCTACGCCGCAGCATCGGCGGTAGAACGATGTCTTGGTCAACTATACTATCTAATTATCTCATAAAATGCATAATCCTCCAATAATATCTCAACTCCAAGAAGAGAGTAATCAACTTAATTCAACACAATACTCAATCATATTTCTATGGCACGAGAAGATATCACAGAAGTCTAACATAACTATGCAGTTAATATAACAACAACAAATATAAATAATATCCAAACACAAATATATGCCGAAAACAAATCCGGTACCAAAATACTAAAGAGAACTAACTATGCTAACTAGTGAATCTGGCTAAATCTCCCGACAGTCACTCCAGAACTAGTGGGTCCAAGTCTGCACCATCTATAGGCTGAGGTCCGTAGTATGTCGGACACCAATCTCCCGGATCCTCTGAAAAATATTTTTCAGTCAGGAATGGAGCGAAGTACAACCCAATAACAGTTCCAATTAATTAACAAAAACTATAAAGTAGTAAAATAGAAGATGATATCTACGATGAGAATATAACTGATAATCAAGAACAATGAGAGAATAGGCAATACTAGCAACAAAATATAATCAATGCGTACAAGAATAAAGGAATGAACTATAATGTCAGAATAGAACAAGGCAATCAATAAACTGAATAATGGAATCTACAACAACTATGTGTTTTGAGATACTAACTAAATATGTGATCGGCCTGGGAGATTCAATGATTACACTAAGGAGCTAACTCAACCATACGTGAATTGCATGGTTAGTTAGTAGCCAATGATTACACTACTAGCTGATAGTTTCATGATCACATATTTAATTGATATTTCCCCCGTCCCGACTGATAAGATGGATCGAATCATGACATGTTAGCCAATTTATCCAATATTTAATCTACAATATTCAATGTTATCTAATACCAACAATGACAGTATCCGATACCATCTCCATAATCAAGGTAACATCCCATGACTGACGATCCAATAATAATACCAATCCGTGTACCATCGTGTCAAGAATTATAAGTAACATTTCTAAATACTTGAATTATAGTGGTAATCAAATAATAGAAACTATCAGAGAATGTACTCACCTGTGGTCCAGAGCAAATGATACAAAACAGTGTCCGAACTGGTGTCACGGACCTATATATAGAATATTGCATTAATACAAGTTTTTGGAAAAGAGAATAAATTAAACTAGTCAACTTCTAGGTCATAAAGTTATTTCTAAGTCAAAAGTCAAACTTGATCAACTCTAAGTCAATTATGGTCAACTATAGTCAAACTATGGTCAAACTATGGTCAACTACCTATTTCTAGGTTGCATAAGTCTAATACAAAAATATTGGGTTCAAATACAAAGTCTAGGTCACAAAATTATATCTTAGGATACTAGGATACCGTATCTCTGGATACGTAAATCAATAGGTAAAACATCCCATATATAAGCCAAATTATAAACATTAATTAGGTACCGTGGTTTTGAACCAACTTAGTATCTCAACAATAATTCAAAAACTTGATACCCAAACCCAATATCTTGGTATCCCCAATTACCTTGGTTCCTTAAGGTAATACCCAATACCTTGTTATATTAACTACCCGTAATATATATATATATACATACTACCTTATTTATTATACATATACTATAATATAATTAGTAATTTAGGAGATACATTACTTATATATTAATACTAATATATATATATATATATATATATATATATATATATATATATATATATATATATATAAACTGCCAAACTGTCGCTAAAACTATTCCTGTTGTCACTGAAAGCTGCTGTTAATATTGATATACTGCTATTTTAGTGACAGTTTTCTGCACTGTCGCTAAAAACTTTCACTAAAAACTATCACTAAAGCCCCTGATACGCTGCTGATACGCTGTTGTTTCAGCGATAATTTTTCTGAAACTGTCGCTGGCTGCTGTCACTACTTCCTGCTGCCGTTGTTGCTGCCTTTTCGCGACAGATTGTTGTTGTTGTTGCCTCCGATGCTGCTGCTGCTGTGTTGTTTTGCTGCTATCGCTGTTTTCAAAAGCTGCTATCACTATAAATATATATATATTTCTACAATATATATATATATATATATATATATATATATATATATATATATATATAATCCACATAGTATATATATATATATATATATATATATACTATGTGGGTTATATATATATATATATATATATATATATATATATATATATATACATAATTACTACTAATAACTTTACATACACCCTCACCTAGTATTATGTACATAATAACTATATAGTAACATACACACATATACATAGTAATATATATATATATATATATATATATATATATATATATATATATATATATATATATATATATATATATATATATATATATATATAACTATACATGTATATATAATCATATAACATACATATATAAATATAAATACAACAACATATAAATATCCATTTTAAACATATGTATATATCTATACATGCTCCAATATATATATATACTTACACAATAATACATATAACAATATAGTATCATATATATACATAGTTACAACTATATAGAATATATGTACATAATAAATATATATAATAATAATATCATACATATATATATATATATAGTAACATATATATAAAACAACATATATACATATTTACACATACTATATATATATATATATATATATATATATATATATAGAAGAATAGCTACATACAATATATACACATATAGTACATACATAATACATAGATCTAAGACACAATAATACATATATATTGTATATAGCTATTCTTCTATATATATATATATATATATATATATATATATATATATATATATATATACATATATACAATATAATTACATCACAATGACAAGAGAAATAGATCTAAGATTTAAATTATACCAACACATAGATCGTATCACTTCGTATCCCACTAGATCTAGGATACGCTTGCGACACGATGTCACGCCCCGATCTCCCGCAGGCAAATCGGCCGTTCCCGCTAGGCGAGAATCACAGCGCCAGCGCTCCCGCGGAACGTTCGCTTTGACCCATCCGGGCATGATGCCGCACGAGCGTTAGCCGCGCCCGTGCAAGGCCGTGGTTCATTGGCTGGCGGTAAGAGTTCTAAGCCACATAGTTGCACAGATTGTCTGAGTGCGGCAGAATGTATAAATGCATAAGCGAATGGTAACAAGTTCACTGAGTCGACAATAGCAGAAGCAAGATTTAGTACACAAGTTGAAGTAAAACAAGCTCTCTTTATTCGTATTGAAACAAGTATTACAGGCGGCGCATAGCCGAGATAACAAGTCGCTCGAGCTCTCTCTGAAACATAAAAATGTGCCAAGTGGCTACATTTATGGATGATATATAGGAAATATTCAGGCGATGTCAGGCGATGTTCAGGCGATGTTCAGCGATGTTCAAGCAATGTTCCAACATTATGTCTTGTATATTTGCTTCAATTCTGAATGCAGCGTTCCAAGGCTTCTGAGTTGAACTCCACGCCTTAGCACGCACGAAGGAGGCATCCGCACCGAACGAGGTTCTCCCGCACCCTGCAAGCAATCTGGTGGGTTATCAGCACATGAATGCACTGGTGGGGAGGCTACTCGCCCGCTCGACAAATCCAAACACGTAATATAGGTTCCGTGCATCAACTATTTAGTTGTCTTTCTAGTTGAGCCTTAGGATCAGTTTCATGGCATATTATGAAAAGCCTAACTTATGTGGCAGTGCGTCGTGCGATATAAGAGAAAACACGGCGAGACTTACCAACTTACCATTTGTCCTTCCCTGTCCAAGGCAAATCAAGTTAATTCAAGCAGAAACATGTATAAGCATTCAGGAGCATAGCATATGCAAACACAAGCATTTCAGTGTGAGATCACGTTCTGGGCGCACGGGTTACAGGAAATATCAGGTGTGTTGCATACGATGATTAAGTGCTCTTTATGCACAAGTATTGTTATAACATGATCGTTCAGGTGTTTAGTTATTCTCGATGTGATGCAATGACTCGCATGCGGGTAGCCGCTAAGCGAGCATGACTTATCTATATGAACATGAGGTCACTGGCACGGCGCCATAGTGGACGGCGTAGTCTCTTGTCGGAATGGTGTGCAAGCAAAACAGGAGGCATTGCACCATATCCCGCTCGAAGCAGGTGACTACTCAGGAGTTTCGTCCGGATCGGATCGGTGCCAGTGCCCCAGCAACCGTCCGCGGAACTAAACCTTGTTTTTCCAAGTTGTCCTGTGACCAGGAAAGTCTCTAATCTTCAGGGTCTGTGGTCAGACACAGGAACAAGTTCAATGCAGGATATATATATATATATATAGAACAAGTTTCATGGAACGAGTTCAAGTCAGGATATATATATATGGAACTTGTTGAGGCAGGATCAGGATTACTCTCAATGTTGAGTATCGGCTCCACGAGCCATTTGATTCGGTACATGACAATATTGCTCCACGAACTGGGATTTGGGGTCACAGAATTGGTACGAGTTTCCTGGTTCGGGAATTGCCTTAGCGACCTAACGGTCCCAGGTACATTCAGGCTTATTCATGCACGGAACAACTATCAGGTAGTCTTCCGAGGAGAACCTAAATGAATGCATGACAAGCAAAGTGTTTTACGGTCTGGCATAGTTATGCAACAAGCATTGAAACTAGTCAATACATAAAAGTAGGCAAGCATGCACTTGTATAACTTAAGCATTCAAGTTCGCTCGGGCCCGAAGGTAAGCCGAGCAAAACCGTACAGGACCTTTCCAAGCGATGTTATCTATGGTCGTGCAGTATAGGAAGTTAACAGTGCCCTACTGAATATACATATAAGTCGTTCTACTCGAGGCATAGCGGGTCTAGTTGCCCAAGGCAAAGGTAGCATTAAAGGGTCTGAATATATAAGCAATATTTTATTTCCATGTTCTAGCATAAGCAATACAAGTTGGGATTATTCCCTTAGCTAGGTGCGTAGTATTCTTATTAGCATGCAGGGGGTGATTCACCTAGTGACTAGCATGTATCATTCCGTATTTTATGTGTGCTGGCTAAGCAAAGACAAGTTCACCGTAGCTACCCACCTTAGCGATGATCCGCCTCGGTCGAGTGATACTGCGAGCGAGACTCTGAAAGCCTAGCCGAACTCCTGTAGGGACCAAGTCTGGATATCCTTGCCTCAAACGAGTATTCTCGCCTGAGCAGGACGGGTCGGGACGTTTGCACTTTTACCGTTTAAATCGGTAGTCCGCTTGAGCGAAACGGGGTATTACACCACACCCGAAAAATCGGGCATGAGTCGTGGGTACGTCCAGCCTACGCCGCAGCATCGGCGGTAGAATGCTGTCTAGGTCAATTATCTAGCTAACAATCTCACGCAATCAATATATAAACCTGTCAAGATCTCAACTCCAAATGGAGGAGCAATATCATAATGATAATCATAATGTACTCGATCACGAATCTAAGCACGATAAGATAACAAGAAGTCTAACAACTATAAAGTCTAAACAACTGCTACTAAAAACTACCACAACATCAATAATAATAATAATACAATATCCTGAATAATATACAATATAAGGTCTCAATCCAAAACCGGGGACAAACCCGGTACCAAAGGCTAATAAAATAATAACAAGGTCCTAGTGATCCCGGCTACCAACCCGGAAATCACTCATAAACTAGAGGGTCCTTGTCTGCACCATCGACAGGCTCAGGTCCATAAAACGTTGGACACACTCCTCCGAATAATCTAAAAAAAATATGTCCAGTCAGGACTGGAGCAAGTACATCTCTAACAGCAGTTCCAGTTAAATGATAAAAACTATAAAACAGTTATAGCAAGTAGCAAGGAGAATGAATAAAGTATGAAACAAGAAAATATATATATGTCACTGGTGCATAAAGGTAAAGATGCACGAATATCAGAAGCAAGATAGTAATAACTGCAAGATACAAGAAATCTAAACTAAGATCAAGTCTGTGCACAAGAACGTGTAGTGAGTCCAGCATGAAATACATGTAGTGAGTCAAGTCCAGAAACATGTAAGTGAGACCAGCAAGAAATACAAGAGAGTCCAGACTATAAAGAATGAACTCGGTGTCTTTGAAATGCTTGTTTCGACATGTAAACGACTAGGGGTAAGTACGGCTCACCGTGCACTGGGTGCGCGGTTGCTATCATTCCAGATTAGACCAGAGGGGATAATTCCTGATGATTCCAGATGGGAATGTTTACATGTCTACTCAAGTATTTTCCCATCCCGACTAGTACAAGTGAATCCAAGACTCGACACATAAATCAAGTATGAGTCCAGCCTGAAATATGAGTGATGCCTGTAGTGATGCCTGTAGGTGATGCCAGTAGTGATTCCAGAATAGAGGCCAGAAACATGAAAAATACGTGTCGCAAGTAAATGAATCCAGAAATACTAGTCCATATTCCGTGTTGTGCCAGAAAAATCAGATGATACTATACTAGAAGCTGAATCATAATAATCATCAGATAATGAAAACTATCAGAGAATGTACTCGCCTGACGTCCTGAGCAAGTAGCGATCCGAACTGGTATCACAAGGACCTATTGCAAAAAGCAAGGTTAAACAGGTTTCTAATGAGTTAAACAGATATAAAATAATTAAAAATAGGCTTCTAGGGTCGTTCTAGGTCAAACAGGTCAAACCGATAAAATCTGGGTTAAAAAGTCAACTCTTGGTCTAAAAAGTCAACTCTAGGTCAAAAGTTGACTTTGGCGGTCAACCGGGTCGACTACGGTCAACTCTAGGTCAAACTAGGGTGCCCCTAAAATTCTAGGCCAAAACTAGGTCATTAAGCTAATAAACCCTCAAACTCGCCTCCTTGAGATACCGGGATAGCCTCGGTATCCGATACCTCACCCTACGCTACACACCCCGCCTAAACCCGCTAAAACCTATGCTAGCACGCGTAAATATATACACATATACATATAAACCCATCTCTAAACTCAAACCTAGGCAATTGCTCAAAAACTCCGCTCGAAACTCAATACCTTGGATATCTCAAGGTATTGAGATACCCTCCAATACCTCACTAACTACCCCTCTAGTTAGCTATTTAAGCATATAGATATACTCCTAGTTAATAATCTAGGCTAGAAAATATATACCTAACATATATATATACATACCTATGTATCTATATATATCTATTCACACATATACCTATATATATACCCAAACTCACATATATATATATACATAGCTATATATATGCATCTATCTAGCTATATACCGATCTATCTATCAATCTATATCTTATCTATCTATCTATGTATATCTATTTATATACCTAGATATCTATCTAGATATCTATCTATCTATATATTTAACTATCTATCTAACTATCTAGTATCTATCTATCTATCTATCTATCAAACTATCTATCTAACTATCTAGTATCTATCTAACTATCTATCTAACTATCTAGTATCTATCTATCTATCAATCTAGATACCTATCTATTTATATCTAGATATTTATCTATGTATCTAGATATCTATCTCTATCTATATATTCATCTATCAATCTATCTATCAATCCATCTATCTATCCATCAACCTATTAATCTATCTAACTAATCTATTTATCTATCTATTTATCCAGATAACTCTCCCCCTCGCTACCTAGCTGCTAGTGCAACGCACTGCGCTGCACAAACGCTGCTGCGCTGACCGCTGGACCTGTTGGAGCTGCTGTTGCTCGCTGCTGGAGCTGCTGCTGCTGGCAGCTGCGCTCGAGCGAACTGTTGTCGCGGCGCTGCCGCGCGCTGCTGCGCGCTGCGCTGTAGGCTGCTGCTACTGCCAGTTCTACTACCGCTGCGCTCAAGCGAGCTGCTGCCGCGGCGCTTCTGCGGTGCTGCGGCTGCTGCTGCCTGCTGCTGCTGTGCAGTGCGCTGTAGTGCGCACTGCTCCTCCCTCGCTGCATGCTGTACAAGCCACGCAGCCACACGCACACACATGACCACACACACAAACACAATACAACACTCTCCAACGCTCGCCCAATGACCCACACGCACACAAACACCTAAATATATATAAAATATAATCCGAGAACTCTAGCATACACTCCTCGAAGCTAACCCAACGCACGCACAAGCCCGAAACTAAGAAACCAAGTCGAAATGCCCGTTCGGTCATTTCGACGAACACACGGTGTGCGGTTCGAAAAACCTCCTGAAACGCACACCAAACCAACTCAAAATTGGCCCAAAATTTATCCACGGATTCTAAACGATGTCTAGATCCTAAAAAAAATGCTATCCCGTCGATTCTAGGTCCGTGGCGAAAACGTGCACGCACTTAGAACCGACGACGACGAAAACCCCAAAAATGCCCGAAACGCCCGTTTCTCTGCGACACGACTTCACGTGTCCGAACGGAGACACACACTTACCCTCTAGACACCCGACAATGTCTACCTAGGTCCGTCTAACCTAGGGCATCGTCCAAAATTGGGCCAATTTCGGATTTCACCCGAAATTGACACAAAATCTAGTGTTAAATTCTCCAAACACAACCAAACTAGTTCCAACTTCCTCCCACGGGTAGCCTTAGGGTCTAGGAAGGTTCTAAACCACTAATTACACTACATAAGAGTAATTAGCAAAGGAAAAGTTAGGGTTTACCTCTTGGGAGTTGGAATCCCAAGGCCAAAGTCTCCAAAAAGCTCCAAATCCACCAAACCAAGCTTCCAAGCTTCCAATCCAAGCTCCAACACCAAATCTAAGCTCTACCCACCTAGGTTAGGAAAAAATGTAGGGTTAGGGTTAACATCCATGGAGAATAGAAGAAGAAGGAGGAGAAATGAAAACTTACTTGAAAGTGGGAAGAAGAAAAGAAGAAGGAAGAGTGGAGAATGGAGAAGAAGAAGAAGAAGAAGAGGGGGTGGCTGTGTGTGATCGGGTCTGGGAAGAATAGGGGGCCGACCATGGGTAGAAAAGGGTTTACATAATGCCCAAAAGTCCAAAATGCCCTCCCCTTTAGGATGCAACTTGGATTTTGGGTTTTGGGTTCCAAAAGCACTCAAACTAACTCCTAATCTCTCCAACTAACCTATTAAAAATATAATAAATATTCTAAACCCAAAAAATAGGTCTCACAAGGGTGTGGGTTGGGTCGGACATGGGTCCACTAGGGTCTGACATGGGTCCAGGCTAGCCAAAACCCTAAAACAATCAATAAAAAAATAATACAATCACTAATTAAATATAAATACAATTAAATATAAATAATACACAATTAACCAAATTAAAATTAATAAAAAAAATACCCGGCTCTGGAAATGGGGTAGTGACAAGCCTATCCTCCTTAGAAAATTTCATCCTCAAAATTTAAAGTCAATCACACTCCCTCTAGGTCAAACCCCCAACAATCACAGTCAAGAAATTCTACCAAAACAACATACAAGATCATGGTCTTACTGGTTGTGTTATCAAGGTCTTAATCAGGGTCACTACACTATCTACCACAGCATAGAAGAAAAGTCTAACAGGTACTAATAAAGCACACCACAAGGAATGAAAAAGGACAAAAAGAAGAACAAAGAGACAGACCTGCTAACCCGACACTCGTAGCATCGGTGTAAACTCCCTCGACCAGATTTCAGTAATTTAGGATTTATTTTAGCTAATTAGAACTTCTGTAACTTTTTAAAAAATTATTTTGTTTACATATCCTATTGATTGTGCACCTGTACTTCACATAATTAATTAGAGCATTACACTAGCTGTATTTCCTAAACAAAATTCACATACCTGCCCTAGACATGTTAGACTATTTTTTTGATTTTTGTGCAACTCTCAGATGCTTTATTTTGAGCCTCGTTTGAGACGCACAAATATCGTTACAAAAATCTGTATTTAATTCCTATTTTATTTCTTGCTCTTTGCCCATCTCTGTACCCCTAGAAATTGAGGACCAGCAGGCACCTGTTTTACCCAGACAAAAATACGTTAATATTCTACTTTGAATATACTACAATTAGTATATTGGCACCGTAGTAAAATTATGGCCCTACCTGCCTCTAAATAATTATAAAACACCGTGCGCAGTATTTATTAAATAATAAATACGATGACCGTATCACCAAGAAACCAGGTCCTACCCCTGCCCAGAATCACCCCCACCCCCTCAGGATCCTCCCACAGCTTTTCCCTCTCAATTCTGAGCATTTTATTATTTTCTGGGAACAGGGTAATTTATCAGACAAATTGCGTAATTACACAAAATACCTATTTTTGGACCTATTTGCAATTTATGAAATTTCAGGGTTTTTTATGCAAATTTACAGTGCTAGGTGTCACCTCCCTATTGGCTGGTGAATGTGGACCGCACACGTGTCATGTGGGACCCACAAAAATATCTAAATGGCTGCAAAAATATCTAAAAACCCAAAATACCCAAAACACCCCTAAACTTTCCTCTATTTACCAACCTTGCCACTCCCCCTAAATCTATAAAACCCGACCCCCTCCCCACTTCCAACCCTCACACCACCCAACTCCGGTCACCCCCTCCGACCAACTTCCGCCGACAGTCTCGCCCTTACCCCACCTCCCCTCCGGCCAAGCCTCACCCCCTCCGGCCACCGCCTCCGCCGCCTACGGCTGTCACAGACCCAACTCCCCAACACCATCGCCCACAGCCACCACCACCCGAACCACTTCCACCACCGCCTCCGGCCACCGAGCACCCCCACCACCACCACCAATCAACTCGCCACCGCCTCCTCCACTGTCCCAACCGACTCCCACCGCCCCACGACCACCACGCCGGCCACCCTCACCCCCGCAGACCCTCCGCCCTCACCCATTCCAACACCACCACCCCCATCCCGACCATCCCCCACCGTCCCTCCGGCAGCCTCCGTCCTCCGCCACCACCCCAGGCCTCTTCGCCCCGACCTCCTCCTCCGTCCTGACCGCCTGCACCGCCACCCCCACCGCCACTGACACCGCAGCAGCCTCCGCAAGCCCCGCTGCTGCTGCTGCAGATAGCTGCTGCTGCCATTGCAGCCACCGCCACGGCCAGCCGCCGTCTCCTCCGCCGCCGTGCTCCCACCGGCGACGAGCCCAGGGCCCCACCTGCCTGACCGGAACAGTACCCCCCCTCTAATGTACGTATATGTATTATTTTATGTATACGTGTGTGTATATGTATATATATATGTATATATTTATATATATTAATATATATATATTATTATATATAATTAATTATATATTATTAAATACTGTAATACTGTATATACAGTACATATATGTATTTATATTTTCTGCATTTTCCTTTTTTTATTTATATATATATATTTATATATACATATATGTATATATGTATATATATATATATATCTATATATATATGTATTTATATATTATCTAAATACTATTATATATATAATATATACTAATATACTGTGTATATTATACAGTATAATATATAAATATTATATATATATTTACATCTTTCTTTTTCTTTTTTTTTATATTTTATTATATATATATATATGTATTATAAAGATATATGTATATCTATATATTTACTTATATATGTATTACTATATAATTATATATATGTTATATATATATTATAAATAATAATTATTATTATTAATACAGAATATATATATATATATATATATATATATATATATATATATATATATATATATATATATATATATATATATGTATATATATATATATATATTATTTTATCTTCTTTAATATATATGTATTTCCTTTTCCGCTTATATATATATATATATATATATATATATATATATATATATATATATATATATATATATATATATATATATATATATATATATATATATATATATATATATATATATGTATATATATATATATATATATATACATATATATATATATATATATATATATATATATATATATATATATATATATATATATATATATATATATATATATATATATATATATATTTTTTTAATTTCAGCATTTTCTTCTCTTATATATATATATATATGTAAATATATATATATATCTATATATATATCTATATAAATATATAATATTATAATATGTATATTATATATGTATACTTTTCTTTTTTTATTTATTATATGCAAATAGATATATATCTAATATATGTATCTATATATATTTTTTATTTTTCTGCACTTTTTCTTTCTTTTATATAAATATATATATGAAAATATATATATGAAAATATATATATATATATATATATATATATATATATATATATATATATATATATATATATATATATATATATATATATATATATATATATATATATATATATATATATATATATATATATATATATATATATATATATATATATATATATATATATATATATATGAATATACTACTTATATATGAATACATATATATTATATATATATGTATGTCCTTTTGTTTTTATTTATATATATATGTATACTACTTATGTATGTATATATATATTTTTATTCCAGCTTATTTTCTTTTATATCTATATGTAGTATATATATATATATCTATTATATATGTGCTATATATGCCTAATACTATATATGCTATATCTATATGTATTTATATATACTCTATATATATATTTGAACCCTATATATATATATATATATGTATTATGTGTATATATTTACATAAGAATATATACTATATAATTATGCCTTTTATTAATTGGTATTTACGAATCCTGTAAACATCTTAAACAGAAAACATCTCCAACACAGTCAGTGACCCCCTGTCACAAGGACCCTCAGTCTTGACAGTGGGATCAGTTGTCCAGCACAGTCAGGAAGTAGGCAAGTATACCTTGCCAAGTTACTGTTTAAATTCAAATGCTGTTATATGCTATCTTCTTTCCTGAATTCCATATAACTGTGAGTACCTGAGCTTGCCTCAGGTACAGTCAACAAATACGTTGACACGAAGTGTAAATAACTTAGTATTTTACAGACCTACCAACATCTGAGAGGATATCCTCATATCCTCCTAAACCCTATCACGGGAACACGCAACATGGTTGTAATGCATATTGGGATGCGAGCTGCGTATTTAATTAGCTACCAGTACGTGTGACACGCATCACGGATTAGTATATTGTCAAGAAAACTCAGGAAAAGTACGACTTGGCATTTAGTTACATTGGGCGGGAAAGATAACTAGTAGACATGTGGGACACCCCCCTCCATGAGTATTTATCCTTCGTATCTTTCTCCTCGGAGAAGGTCGATTGCAGAGCTACCCGTGTGTCCGGGGGCATATGACACATATACTAGCCAGTCAACACGATTGGTGAATTAAGTCAGCATATGTCAAACCTACACATTCCCATGCGTACTACAAGGTCTTTACTTGCATTTCACTTAGATGGTTAGCACCCTGTATTTATGTATTTATTTATTCAGTATTTTATACCTGGCATGTTATTTTCCTGTATCTTGTTATGTCCCACTGAGGACCTGGTTCCCTTCCAGATTTAGACGAGGCCTACTACCCCACGGTGTATGGTCCAGGACAGGAGACCAAGCATGCCACCGAGGAAGAACTGGAGGAGACACCATCAGAATCTACCTGATTCTAGGAGATGCTCTCTTAGGCGATGGAGATGTTTTGCTAGATAGACGATACTCAGTCTATTCTTTTTTGTACTATTATTATATTTTGACAGTGGGTTGTTTCCACAAGTTGTGTAATATTATATTTCAGACTCAGCATTATATATATTCAGCACTATTTTTAGACATTTCCTGTGGATGAGATAGACTTGCCTTTATTAGACTTGTAGTATTTTAGGACAGCGTAGCACGTTCCTTTGGGTCCATAAGAATGGATTAAACCCTTAGTGACGTGTCAGCTGGCCAATGCCACGTGACCTAGTTCCTTATATTTTGGGACTGGGGCGTGACATAGTTTTAGTGGTGGCCCATGCAGGTCCAGTCTATTGCTAGTGGTATGATGACATGCCCAGCAAGCCTGTAATAGGATAGAAATACTAGGTCTCATCCACACTGACTTCATAATTTTTTTTTTTTTGTATCTTGCTTGATTATAAATTATTAATTCCTTGTGTTTTTGTTTTTTTCTAATTATTCTATTTTCTTCAGAAAAATGGACATACCCGGAGGACATACGATTGATGGGGCTGACCCAGCAACAGACCCCTCGCCCGATGTCCAGGGAATCCCATCCACCCCGAGGGACCCATCCCCGAGAAGGATGTTGGACTACCCAATAACTCCATACCTTCCTCAGAATCCTGCCCAGACAGGAACACCAGCCCAGCATGAAGGGCAAACACCGCAGGCGGAGACACCACTGCCTCCACCTCCAACCTTCCCTGCCCAGATGCCTCAGCTTGAAGGACAAACACAGATGATCCAGTTCCTCCAGGCTATGATGCAAACTCAGTGGCAGCAGACTGAAGCCCTGAGACAATCTCAGTGGCAACAGACTGAGGCCTTGAGACAGACATTGATGGCGGCCTTGGAAAGAACGACTGCCCCAGCACCAACACCAGCACCTGTCCAACCAATGGGCACAGTCAAAGGCTTCCGCCAGATGAACCCAAAAACCTTTAAGGGTAGTGAATCCCCAGAGGAGATCTCAGATTGGATCTCCAATACAGAAATGCTGCTATAAGGCTCGCAACTTACCCCCGATCTATGGATGACCGCCGTAAGAGCTCAACTCTTAGGCAATGCCCATCACTGGTGGGAATCCATAGAGCGAAGCGTCGGCAAGGATCAAACTTGGGAACAATTTTTGGAACACTTCAACGCCAAGTACTTCCCTGCAACAGTCCAGAATGCCCTATACTCCAGTTCCTACACTTGGAACAGGGAAATATGACTGTTGACGCCTACGACGCAGAGTTCAGCAGATTAAGTCGATTCGGTACCATCTTGATACCGAATGAGCTGGAGAAAGCCAAAAGATTCCACCACGGCCTCACCTGCGAGCTTCAGAGGTATACGATATCACAGTCAAGGATCTCCTACGAGGAGGTTCTTGCAGAAGCGAGGGTGCAAGAAGCTATTGGCCGAGGAACGAGACGCTCAAATCCAATCTTCCCAACCAGAAACCAGCAAGGGGCAGGAGGCCCTATCCGTCGTCCACAAAATCAGACGCATCAGACGACGGGGCCCTACCAGAAGAAGGAACTCCCAACTTGTCACTTTTGTGGCAAGAAGGGGCATTATATCAATGACTGTAGAAAGAAGAAGGGACTCTGCCTAATATGTGGAGCTAGCCAACATATGGCTAGGGACTGCCCGCAACGCAGAGATGCAGTTCCTCAGAGCGAGCAGAAATCAGGAACGCCTGCCCAAAAGATGCTACCTCCACATCTGGAGGATATCAGAAGGGACCACCTCTGGCCACTCAGGAGAGCCAGTTCAAGGCCAGACAACAATCCGGAGGACAAAGGCATGGACAAGCCTTTGCTTTAGCTGCAGTTGTCGAAGAACCTGAAGGAGAAACCATCGTAGGTACCATTTTAGTTGCATCATTACCTGCAACCGTATTATTTGATTCTGGCGCAACCCTGTCATTCATATCTAGAAGTTTCGTAGCCATGCACAAACTAATCACTTCCCCGCTATCCAAGTGCTGGAAAATTCTAATTGGAGGAGGTATTGTTCCAGTTACCAATATTATTGAAACATGTTCAATAGTTGTTTCTAGTAGAGAACTAAGAGCGCGATTTCTGGTACTCCCAATGCCAAATTTTGACGTCGTCTTAGGATGGACTGGTTAATCCAGAACAATGCTATCCTAGACTGCCGAAAAGGTAGTATCACCTTTAGACCACCAGGACACCCGGAGTTCGAATACGTACGAGGTACCATCGAGCAAGGAGTAGGCCAGACTCCTAGAACTTACATGGCGATGGAGATAGAACCCCCAGCACTCATTGCAGAATTCGAAGACGTATTTCCAGAGGAATTGCCAGGCCTACCGCCTGACAGAGAAGTAGAGTTCACTATTGAGCTGATACCCGGAGCTGCACCGGTATCCTCAAATGTGTACCGACTGGCGAAGAAGGAGCTTGACGAGCTGAAGCTGCAACTTGAAGAACTGTAAATCAAGGGATTTGTTCATCCTAGTGCATCACCCTGGGGAGCACCAGTGTTGTTTGTACCCAAGAAGGACGGAACATATCGAATGTGTATTGATTACAGAGCCCTCAACGCTCTGACACTCAAAAACAAGTACCCCTTGCCGTGAATTGACGACCTGTTCGATCAACTGACGGGAGCTGTGGTATTCTAAAAAATAGACCTAAGGTCAGGCTATCATCAGGTCAAGGTACGGCGAGAAGATATTCCAAAGACAGCATTCAGGACTCGTTATGGTCACTACGAGTTTCTGGTGATGCCGTTTGGACTGACTAATGCACCAGCCGTATTCATGAACCTGATGAACAGAGTCTTCCACCAATATCTGGACCAGTTCGTGGTAGTCTTCATCGACGAAATCTTGGTATATTCAAAAAGCCACGAGGAGCACGAAGAGCACTTGAGACTAGTGCTAGAGACGCTGAGACGAGAGAGCCTTTATGCTAAACTAAGCAAGCGAGTTCTTCCTTGACCGTGTTGCTTTTCTGGGACACGTGATCACAGGAGAAGGCATCTCGGTGGACCCAGCAAAGATCTCATCTGTCGAGACGTGGCCAACTCCGACCAACGTTTCAGAGGTGAGAAGCTTTCTAGGACTTGCCGGATATTACCGGAGGTTCGTAGAAAACTTTGCAAGAATCGCGGAGCCAATTACCCGACTTACCCGCAAGGACCAGGAGTTCATCTGGTCTGAGGAATGCCAGACAGCTTTTGATGAGTTAAAGAAACGTCTGACTACTGCCTCCATCTTGACCATACCATCTGGATCCGGAGGTTTCATCATCTATAGCGATGCATCCAGAAAAGGATTGGGTTGTGTCTTAATGCAACATGGGAAGGTTGTAGCTTATGCCTCAAGACAACTGAGGACTCATGAGAAGAATTATCCCACTCACGACTTGGAGCTTGCCGCCGTCATCTTCGCCCTGAAGCTATGGAGACATTATCTATACGGCGAACGAGTGGAGATATTCACCGATCACAAGAGCCTGAAATATGTCTACACTTAGAAAAACTTAAACCTGAGACAAAGACGATGGCTCGAAGTGATGACGGATTTCGAGATCGATCTACAGTACCATCCAGGAAAGGCTAATGTGGTGGCTGATGCACTAAGCAGAAGACCCTCGGCATTCTTTATGATCACCCAACCAGGTCTGCTGAAAGATCTAGAAAAGTTGGGAATAACGGTCATTATGCCAGGAATTGACGGTCAATTATCAAACTACCAGCTACAATCATATTGGTCGAAAGAATCAAAGCTGCTCTACCAGCAGATGCAAGATTTCAGAGGCTTCGACAAAGAACAGAGGCTGGAATCCAGACAGGATGCCGCATACACGAAGATGGACTCTAAGATGTGGAGAACGTCTTTATGTTCCAAATGGAGAACTTCGTGAGGAGCTGATGTCAGAAGCTCACAGCTCAACATACTCTATATATCCTGGAGGCACAAAGATGTACAGAGATCTGCGACAATACTACTGGTGGCATGGAATGAAGCGAGAGATAGCACACTTTGTGGCAAAGTGCCTGGTGTGTCAGCAAGTCAAAGCTGAACATCAGAGATCAGCAGGTCTACTTCAACCCCTCCCAATACCCGAGTGGAAATGGGAACACATTACGATGGACTTTGTTACGGGCTTCCCAAGAAGTCCCAGTGGTCGTAATGCTGTATGGGTGATCGTAGATAGACTCACAAAGGCTGCTCATTTCCTACCTTTCAGAGTCGGACAGTCTACCGAAGTCTTGGCGGATATGTACATGAAAGAGATAGTACGACTGCACGGAGTACCAGTCAGCATAGTATCTGACAGAGATACGAGGTTTACATCTTACTTTTGGCGAAGTATGCAAGAAAGTCTTGGTACCCGCCTTAAGTTCAGCACCTCATACCACCCGCAGACAGATGGCCAATCAGAGCGCACCATCCAGACACTTGAAGATATGCTGAGAGCCTGCATGCTTGATTTCAGCGGATCATGGGAAGATCATTTGCACCTGGTGGAATTTTCCTATAACAATAGCTATCAAGCGAGTATCCAAATGGCTCCCTTTGAAGCATTATATGGCAGAAATGTCGTTCTCCAGTATGTTGGAGCGATGTTGGCGAAAGACAGATCTTGGGACCAGAACTGGTTGTTCGTACGGTGGAGAAGGTAAAGAAGATACAAGGACTCCTACGAGCTGCACAAGACAGACAGAAACACTGGGCAAATGTTCATCGACGACCTTTAGAGTTCCAAGTGGGAGAGCATGTGTTCTTAAAAATCTCACCCACCCGAGGTACTATCAGATTTGGAGGAAGAGGAAAGCTGAGTCCAAGGTACATTGGACCCTTCGATGTACTAGAACGCATCGGAGAAGTTGCCTACAAGCTAGCCCTACCTCAGACTTTGGAAGGAGTGCATGACGTCTTCCACGTATCCCAGCTGAGGAGGTACATTCCAGACCCGAGTCATGTACTGGACCATTCAGAGATCACCATCGGCCCAAGCCTATCGTACCAGGAGGAACCTGTAGAGATCCTAGATCGTAGCGAGAAGGTGTTGCGAGGCCAGACTATCCCTCTAGTTCGTGTAGCATGGAGACATCATGCACCAGGTGAATCAACCTGGGAACGAGAAGAGGATATTCGACAGCGTTTTCCCCATCTATTTCCAAACCAGGGTATGTCCTAATATTTCAAAACAATATTTCATTTTCATTATATGTCTGTTTTTATTTCGAGGACGAAATATTCTAAGGAGGGTAGATTGTAAACTCCCTCGACCAGATTTCAGTAATTTAGGATTTATTTTAGCTAATTAAAACTTCTGTAACTTTTTAAAAAATTATTTTGTTTACATATCCTATTGATTGTGCACCTGTACTTCACATAATTAATTAGAGCATTACACTAGCTGTATTTTCCAAACAAAATTCACATACCTGCCCTAGACATGTTAGACTATTTTTTTGATTTTTGTGCAACTCTCAGATGCTTTATTTTGAGCCTCGTTTGAGACGCACAAATATCGTTACAAAAATCTGTATTTAATTCCTATTTTATTTCTTGCTCTTTGTCCATCTCTGTACCCCTAGAAATTGAGGACCAGCAGGTACCTGTTTTACCCAGACAAAAATACGTTAATATTCTACTTTGAATATACTACAATTAGTATATTGGCACCGTAGTAAAATTATGGCCCTACCTGCCTCTAAATAATTATAGAACACCGTGCGCAGTATTTATTAAATAATAAATACGTTGACCGTATCACCAAGAAACCAGGCCCTACCCCTGCCCAGAATCACCCCCACCCCCTCAGGACCCTCCCACAGCTTTTTCCTCTCAATTCTGAGCATTTTAGTATTTTCTGGGAATAGGGTAATTTATCAGACAAATTGCGTAATTACGCAAAATACCTATTTTTGGACCTATTTGCAATTTATGATATTTTAGGGTTTTTATGCAAATTTACAGTGCTAGGTGTCACCTCCCTATTGGCTGGTGAATGAGGACCGCACACGTGTCATGTGGGACCCACAAAAATATCTAAATGGCTGCAAAAATATCTAAAAACCCAAAATACCCAAAATACCCCTAAACTTCCCTCTATTTACCAACCTTGCCACTCCCCCTAAATCTATAAAACCCGACCCCCTCCCCACTTCCAACCCTCACACCACCCAACTCCGGTCACCCCCTCCGACCAACTTCCGCCGACAGCCTCGCCCTTACCCCACCTCCCCTCCGGCCAAGCCTCACCCCCTCCGGCCACCGCCTCCGCCGCCTACGGCTGCCACAGACCCAACTCCCCAACACCATCGCCCACAGCCACCACCACCCGAACCACTTCCACCACCGCCTCCGGCCACCGAGCACCCCCACCACCACCACCAATCGACTCGCCACCGCCTCCTCCACCGTCCCAACCGACTCCCACCGCCCCACGACCACCACGCCGGCCACCCTCACCCCCGCAGACCCTCCGCCCTCACCCATTCCAACACCACCACCCCCATTCCGACCATCCCCCACCGTCCCTCCGGCAGCCTCCGACCTCCGCCACCACCCCAGGCCTCTTCGCCCCGACCTCCTCCTCCGTCCTGACCGCCTGCACCGCCACCCCCACCGTCACTGACACCGCAGCAGCCTCCGCAAGCCCCGCTGCTGCTGCTGCAGATAGCTGCTGCTGCCATTGCAGCCACCGCCACGGCCAGCCGCCGCCTCCTCCGCCGCCGTGCTCCCACCGGCGACGAGCCCAGGGCCCCACCTGCCTGACCGGAACAGTACCCCCCCCCTCTAATGTACGTATATGTATTATTTTATGTATACGTGTGTGTATATGTATATATATATGTATATATTTATATATATTAATATATATATGTTATTATATATAATTAATTATATATTATTAAATACTATAATACTGTATATACAGTACATATATGTATTTATATTTTTTGCATTTTCCTTTTTTTATTTTTATATATATATTTATATATACATATATGTATATATGTATATATATATATATATATATCTATATATATATGTATTTATATATTATCTAAATACTATTATATATATAATATATACTAATATACTGTGTATATTATACAGTATAATATATAAATATTATATATATATTTACATCTTTCTTTTTCTTTTTTTTTATATTTTTTTATATATATATATATATGTATTATAAAAATATATGTATATCTATATATTTACTTATATATGTATTACTATATAATTATATATATGTTATATATATATTATAAATAATAATTATTATTATTATTAATACAGAATATATATATATATATATATATATATATATATATATATATATATATATATATATATATATATATATATATATATATATATATATATATATATATATATATATATATATATATATATATATATATATATATAATTTTATCTTCTTTAATATATATGTATTTCCTTTTCCTCTTATATATATATATATATATATATATATATATATATATATATATATATATATATATATGTATACATATATTATGTATAGTATTTATTATATGTATATGTATATTATAACTATATATATATATATGCTTTTCATTTTATTTGTACTATATATACTATATACTATATACTAATATATATGTATATATATATATATATATTTTTAATTTCAGCATTTTCTTCTCTTATATATATATATATATATATATATATATATATATATATATATATATATATATATATATATATATATATATATATATATATATATATATATATATATCTATATATATATCTATATAAATATATAATATTATAATATGTATATTATATATGTATACTTTTCTTTTTTTATTTATTATATGTAAATAGATATATATCTAATATATGTATCTATATATATATTTTATTTTTCTGCACTTTCTCTTTCTTTTATATAAATATATATATGAAAATATATATAACTATATATATATATATAACTATATATATATATATATATATATATATATATATATATATATATATATATATATATATATATATATGAATATACTACTTATATATGAATACATATATATTATATATATATGTATGCCCTTTATTTTTATTTATATATATATGTATACTACTTATGTATGTATATATATATTTTTATTCCAGCTTATTTTCTTTTATATCTATATGTAGTATATATATATATCTATTATATATATGCTATATATGCCTAATACTATATATGCTATATCTATATGTATTTATATATACTCTATATATATATTTGAACCCTATATATATATATATGTATTATGTGTATATATTTACATAAGAATATATACTATATAATTATGCCTTTTATTAAATTGGTATTTACGAATCCTGTAAACATCTTAAACAGAAAATATCTCCAGCACAGTCAGTGACCCCCTGTCACAAGGACCCTCAGTCTTGACAGTGGGATCAGTTGTCCAGCACAGTCAGGAAGTAGGCAAGTATACCTTGCCAAGTTACTGTTTAAATTCAAATGCTGTTATATGCTATCTTCTTTCCTGAATTCCATATAACTGTGAGTACCTGAGCTTGCCTCAGGTACAGTCAACAAATACGTTGACACGAAGTGTAAATAACTTAGTATTTTACAGACCTACCAACATCTGAGAGGATATCCTCATATCCTCCTAAACCCTATCACGGGAACACGCAACATGGTTGCAATGCATATTGGGATGCGAGCTGCGTATTTGATTAGCTACCAGTACGTGTGACACGCATCACGGATTAGTATATTGTCAAGAAAACTCAGGAAAAGTACGACTTGGCATTTAGTTACATTGGGCGGGAAAGATAACTAGTAGACGTGTGGGACACCCCCCCCCTCCATGAGTCTTTATCCTTCGTATCTTTCTCCTCGGAGAAGGTCGATTGCAGAGCTACCCGTGTGTCCGGGGGCATATGACACATATACTAGCCCGTCAACACGATTGGTGAATTAAGTCAGTATATGTCAAACCTACACATTCCCATGCGTACTACAAGGTCTTTACTTGCATTTCACTTAGATGGTTAGCACCCTGTATTTATGTATTTATTTATTCAGTATTTTATACCTGGCATGTTATTTTCCTGTATCTTGTTATGTCCCACTGAGGACCTGGTTCCCTTCCAGATTTAGACGAGGCCTACTACCCCACGGTGTATGGTCCAGGACAGGAGACCAGGCATGCCACCGAGGAAGAACTGGAGGAGACACCATCAGAATCTACCTGATTCTAGGAGATGCTCTCTTAGGCGATGGAGATGTTTTGCTAGATAGACGATACTCAGTCTATCCTTTTTTGTACTATTATTATATTTTGACAGTGGGTTGTTTCCACAAGTTGTGTAATATTATATTTCAGACTCAGCATTATATATATTCAGCACTATTTTTCGACATTTCCTGTGGATGAGATAGACTTGCCTTTATTAGACTTGTAGTATTTTAGGACAGCGTAGCACATTCCTTTGGGTCCATAAGAATGGATTAAACCCTTAGTGACGTGTCAGCTGGCCAATGCCACGTGACCTAGTTCCTCACATTTTGGGACTGGGGCGTGACAATCGGCCTCCTCGACCGTCAACGCATAAGCCCTGCCCTATTGGGGTGTATCCCTCTGCTGGTGCGGGGCATGATGCTGTGCCACAGGTGGCCTAGCTCCAACTCTTCGATCCTGTGCTCCACCCAATGGAGGTGCAGTAGGGCAATCTCGCATCTGGTGAGCAGCGGATCCACAGAACAAACACACCTTCAGCCTCCTCCTACAAACATCCTAAGTGTGTTCTGCCTTCCTGCAGTAGGCACAAGTGGGCACCCTCTGTTCCTGACCCTGCTGCGTTGCCTTCTGCATATAGGGACGCTTAGCTGGTCCCGCACTACCACTCGCACTGCCTGAATCATCCCTGCCTCTCTTAGACTTGAGCTCCAAGTCATCCTCTGCTCTCTGAGCGTCTCCTACTATCTGCTCAAAAGTTGTCTCACGATCGCTCCTGGTCAAAGACTTGACCGCCATGACCAAGCCCTTGCGAAACTTCCTCGCCTTTGCTGCCTCACTCAAGCCCTCCATGAATCTGCCCAGACGGCAGAACTCTGCTGCGTACTCGTCCACTAGCATGCTCCCGTAGACGAGTGCCTCAAACTGGCTCTCCAAAGCACTGAGCGCCACATCTGGGAAAAACTTCTCCTTAAAAAGTCTCTTGAAAGCCTCCCAAGTAAGCCCTGGTGCTGCAATCCTCGTATCAGTGCGATACCATGTCAAAGCGAGGTCGAACATCTGACTGCCCGCTGCCTCTATCTGCATGCTGTCTGGAATCTGTGCCAGCCTGAAGATCCCCTCAATCTGCTCTATCCAATCATCCGTGTACATGATTCCCTCTGTACCCCGAAACTCCTTGGGCCGCATCCTCTGGAAGTCAATGATGCTGCCCGGCCTCGGATGTTGTGCCTGATCTGCCTGTGGCTGAATTTGTGCCACTATGTCCACTACCGTCATGGCTACCTGGTGGGCATTCTCAATGTCCAGCCTCATCACATCCACCTGACGGTGCTGCATGTCCATCATCTCCCTGAAGAATGCAAACAACTGCGCGGCATCTACTGGTGCAGGAAGTGATGGAGGAACCACCGGAACGACTGGGGTAGTCCTCGGATCGACAGGTGAAGGAGGATCCCCGAAAGAAACAGATGCTCCCTCGACCGTAGGAGTGGTAAGAGGAACGGTAGCAGCTGCCTGAATACGAGCTGGACGAGAGGTAGCAGACCTCTCGGTGACAACTGCTGGAACGGTACGATGGGATCGTGTCTTCGGAGGCATCCTGAACACAGATCAAAAGAAGTCAATACGGCGCAAGATACGATATCATCAAAGAAGGACAGTAATATTTCAAAAAAAACAATTTCAAAATAATTAGATTGGAATTGTTCCTAGTCGTGATTGAGTACACTCTCATCCTAGATCCTAGATCCTATAGCAGGCTCGCAGCAGTACAAATAAATTGTTGTACCACCACGACATCGTACTAATTGTGAATCGAGACCCGCATGGGGCCGCCACCAAAAACGTGTCATGACCCGCACCAAGAAAATCGGACATGAGTCGTGGGTACGTCCAGCCTACGCCGCAGCATCGGCGGTAAAACGCTGTCTAGGTCAACTATCTAGCTAACAATCTCACGCAATCAATATATAAACCTGTCAAGATCTCAACTCCAAACGGAGGAGCAATATCATAATGATAATCATAATGTACTCAATCACGAATCTAAGCACGATAAGATAACAAGAAGTCTAACAACTATAAAGTCTAAACAACTGCTACTAAAAACTACCACAATATCAATAATAATAATACAACGTCCTGAATAATATATAATACAAGGTCTCAATCCAAAATCGGGGACAAACCCGGTACCAAAGGCTAACAAAATAATAACAAGGTCCTAGTGATCCCGGCTACCAACCCAAAAATTACTCCTAAACTAGAGGGTCCCTGTCTACACCATCGACAGGCTCAGGTCCATAAAACGTTGGACACCACTCCTCCGGATACTCTGAAAAAAATATGTCCAGTCAGGACTGGAGCAAGTACATCTCTAACAGCAGTTCCAGTTAAATAATAAAAACTATAAAATAGTTATAGCAAGTAGCAAGAAGAATGAATAAAGTATGAAACAAGAAAATATATATATGTCACTGGTGCATAAAGGTAAAGATGCACGAATATCAGAAGCAAGATAGTAATAACTGCAAGATACAAGAAATCTAAACTAAGATCAAGTCTGTGCACAAGAACGTGTAGTGAGTCCAGCATGAAATACATGTAGTGAGTCAAGTCCAGAAACATGTAAGTGAGACCAGCAAGAAATACAAGAGAGTCCAGACTATAAAGAATGAACTCGGTGTCTTTGAAATGCTTGTTTCGACATGTAAACGACTAGGGGTAAGTACGGCTCACCGTGCACTGGGTGCGCGGTTGCTATCATTCCAGATTAGACCAGAGGGGATGATTCCTGATGATTCCAGATGGGAATATTTACATGTCTACTCGAGTATTTTCCCATCCCGACTAGTACAAGTGAATCCAAGACTCGACACATAAATCAAGTATGAGTCCAGCCTGAAATATGAGTGATGCCTGCAGTGATGCCTGTAGGTGATGCCAGTAGTGATTCCAGAATAGAGGCCAGAAACATGAAAAATACGTGTCGCAAGTAAATGAATCCAGAAATACTAGTCTATATTCCGTGTTGTGCCAGAAAAATCAGATGATACTATACTAGAAGCTAAATCATAATAATCATCAGATAATGAAAACTATCAGAGAATGTACTCGCCTGACGTCCTGAGCAACTAGCGATCTGAACTGGTGTCGCAAGGACCTATTGCGAAAAGCAAGGTTAAACAGGTTTCTAATGAGTTAAACAGATATAAAATAACTAAAAATAGGCTTCTAGGGTCGTTCTAGGTCAAACAGGTCAAACCGGTAAAATCTGGGTCAAAAAGTCAACTCTTGATCCAAAAAGTCAACTCTAGGTCAAAACTAGGTCAAAAGTTGACTTTGGCGGTCAACCGGGTCGACTACGGTCAACTATAGGTCAAACTAGGGTGTCCCTAAAATTCTAGGCCAAAACTAGGTCATTAAGCTAATAAACCCTCAAACTCGCCTCCTTGAGATACCGGGATACCCTCGGTATCCGATACCTCACCCTACGTTACACACCCCGCCTAAACCCGCTAAAACCTATGCTAGCACGCGTAAATATATACACACATATATATAAACCCATCTCTAAACTCAAACCTAGGCAATTGCTCAAAAATCCCGCTCGAAACTCAATACCTTGGATATCTCAAGGTATTGAGATACCCTCCAATACCTCACTAACTACCCCCTCTAGTTAGCTATTTAAGCATATAGATATACTCCTAGTTAATAATCTAGGCTAGAAAATATATACCTAACATATATATATACATACCTACGTATCTATATATATATATCTATTCACACATATACCTATATATATACCCAAACTCACATATATATATACATAGCTATATATATGCATCTATCTAGCTATATACCGATCTATCTATCAATCTATATCTTATCTATCTATCTATGTATATCTATTTATATACCTAGATATCTATCTAGATATCTATCTATCTATATATTTAACTATCTATCTAACTATCTAGTATCTATCTATCTATCTAACTATCTAGTATCTATCTATCTAACTATCTATCTAACTATCTAGTATCTATCTATCTATCAATCTAGATACCTATCTATTTATATCTAGATATTTATCTATGTATCTAGATATCTATCTCTATCTATATATTCATCTATCAATCTATCTATCAATCCATCTATCTATCCATCTACCTATTAATCTATCTAA
This sequence comes from Iris macrosiphon, assembly GCA_036927795.1. Taxonomy (NCBI): domain Eukaryota; kingdom Viridiplantae; phylum Streptophyta; class Magnoliopsida; order Asparagales; family Iridaceae; genus Iris; species Iris macrosiphon. The sequence continues at coordinate 45,583,578 of JAYESA010000019.1, read as the reverse complement.
CTAATCTATTTATCTATCTATTTATCCAGATAACTCTCCCCCTCGCTACCTAGCTGCTAGTGCAACACGCTGCACTGCACAAATATCGCTGCGCTAACCGCTGGAGCTGCTGCTGCTGGCAGCTGCGCTCGAGCGAACTGCTGTCGCGGCGCTGCACGAGCGCTGCCGTGCGCTGCTGCGCTGCAGGCTGCTGCTGCCAGTTCTGCTGCTGCTGCGCTCAAGCGAGCTGCTGCCGCGACACTGCGGCTGTTGTGCAGTGCGCTGCAGCGCGCACTGCTCCCCCCTCGCTGCACGCTGCATAAGCCTCGCAGCCACACGCACACACACGACCACATACACAAACACAACACTCTCCAACGTTCGCCCAACGACCCACACGCACACAAACACCTAAATATATATAAAATATAATCCGAGAACTCTAGCACACACTCCCCGAAGCTAATCCAACGCGCGCACAAGCCCGAAACTAAGAAACCAAGTCGAAATGGTCGTTTTTTCATTTCGACGAACACGCGGTGTGCGGTTTAAAAAACCTCCTGAAATGCACACCAAATCACCTCGGAATCGACCTAAAATTTATCCACTGGTTCTAAACGATGTCTAAATCCTAAAAAAAATGCTACCCCATCGATTCTAGGCCCGTGGAGAAAATGCGCACGCACTTAGAACCGGCGACGACGAAAACCCCGAAAATGCCCGAAACGTCCGTTTCTCCGCGACACGACTTCACGTGTCCGAACGGAGACACGCACTTACCCTCTAGACACCCGACAACATCTACCTAGGTCCGTCTAACCTAGGGCATCACCCAAAATTGGGCCAATTTTGGATTTCACCCGAAATTGACACAAAACCTAGTGTTAAAGTCTCCAAACACAACCAAACTAGTTCCAACTTTCTCTCACGGGTAGCCTTAGGGTCTAGGAAGGTTCTAAACCACTAATTACACTATATAAGAGTAATTAGCAAGGAAAAAGTTAGGGTTTACCTCTTAGGAGTTGGAATCCCAAGGCCAAAGTCTCCAAAAAGCTCCAAATCCACCAAACCAAGCTTCCAAGCTTCCAATCCAAGCTCCAACACCAAATCTAAGCTCTACCCACCTAGGTTAGGAAAAAATGTAGGATTAGGGTTAACATCTATGAAGAATAGAAGAAGAAGGAGGAGAAATAGAAACTTACTTGAAAGTGGGAAGAAGAAAAGAAGAAGGAAGAGTGGAGAATGGAGAAGAAGAATGAAGAAGAAGAGGGGGGTGGCTGCGTGTGATCGGGTCTGGAAAGAATAGGGGGCCGGCCATGGGTAGAAAAGGGTTTACATAATGCCCAAAAGTCCAAAATGCCCTCCCATTTAGGATGTAACTTGGATTTTGGGTTTCGGGTTCCAAAAGCACTCAAACTAACTCCCAATCTCTCCACTAACCTATTAAAAATATAACAAATATTCTAAATCCAAAAAATAGGTCTCACAAGGGTGTGGGTTGGGTCGGACATGGGTCCACTAGGGTCTGACATGGGTCCAGGCTAGCCAAAACCCTAAAACAATCAATAAAAAATAATACAATCACTAATTAAATATAAATACAATTAAATATAAATAATACACAATTAACCAAATTAAAATAAATAAATAAAAAATACCCGGCTCTGAAAATGGGATAATGACACACGAGTCTACCACACATCCAAACGTACCCCGAATGACACGAACAAGTCATATATATTATTTATGAACAATACGAAAAGTCAAATACAAATCTACGTGTCCGTGTCAAAATATGACATGCTCAAAGTCCCGTATCGGAGAAAAATCTCCCAAATTAATACGTATCACCAAATTATTGGGATACGACATACACGTACCCAATTGTGGATACGACACTAGTCCCAAACACAAAAGCACATGCCAAATTGATCTATAGGACCAATTGACACACACAACAATTGTCAATCTCGGAATTCCCCCAAAACTGACACAAAAAGTATCATAACTTTCTTAATAGGCCTCTTATGAACACAAAACCAAATCCTATGGGCAGCCTATGCATATGAGTTGATTTATCATGGTTAAATCTCAGATTTAGAACCTAAATTAAGGGGAAAAAACTGAATTGTACCTATTGGAAGATGGATTCCTAATAAAACCTCCAAAATTGGTGAAATTAGCTTCCAACTTGTAGATCCTTGCTCCTCTTTGTAGATCCTTACTTTATCCTTCTTGATCCTTGCTCTTCTAGTCTCCAATGGTGATTTGGGAAGGAATTGGATAAAAATATGGTAGAGATTTGGTGGAATTTGGTTGAGGAAAATTCTAGATCTAGGTTTGGAATAAAAAATAAAGAGAGAGAAAGTTTTTATCCCCTTTATATAGGCCTCACTTGCTCCCTCCCTCAAGCTACTATGTAAAGTCTAAAATACCCCTTGGGGCCTCTCATGAAGAAATTAATTAAGGAGGGAAGGTTATAGTCTAATGGATTTAACTTAATTAATCATCCTCCTAATAAATGAGCTTCTAATTATTGGGCTCAAATCTAACTAAAATTAAATGTTGGGTCCATGGATCTTATTCTAAACTAGTTAGGTCCACTAACACAAGTCCAAAAATAAATCTAACATGCTAACAATAAATAAATAATACAATAAATAAATATTTAACATGCACAATGTTTAATTAATTATGAAATGACCAAAATATCCTTTCCTAGAAAATACGGTAGTGACATAGTACGACAAAGACGACACATGATCAACTGAGAGAATCAAGGTCCGCAGACTTTTCACTTGTACACAGTACATACCAAGTTTAGCCTTGGATAACAACTTTAATGAGATTAGCTTGAAAACAATCCCCCCTTGCATATTGGGATATATCTATCTATATACACACACACACACATTCCAGCCGTCCCAGAGAAGAGAGATTGAAGAAGAAGAAGAAGAAGAAGAAGAGTTCACCCCGACGCGATGAGGGTGAAGTGGAAGAAGAAGCGTATAAGGAGGCTTAAGAGGAAGCACTGAAAGATAAGGCAGAGAACTAAGTAATTTGATCAAGACCGCCTCTGCTCAATCTCCTTTCTTCAAAGTCAGGTTTGGATCTGAATCCTAGTGGAAGTTGGTGGAGGAGGGTGGCACCGTTACCTTTAGTTGTCTTTGCTTCTTTTGAATCAAAACTAAACATGGCTTTGTGTTTGTGTTCGACTTTCTAGACTGTATGGAGTTTAAATTGTAGTTGAATCCTTGTTAAGTTTAATGTTCGTGTGTGTGTGTGTGTGTGTGTGTGTGTGTATATATATATATATATATATATATATATATATATATATATATATATATATATATATATATATATATATATATATATATATATATATATATATATATAATTTGACATCTAAATAAATAAGCCATCTCAGTCACAAGTCATTTGAAAAAAATGGTTCAAATTTAAATGCCATTACATCAATGTGTATGAGATACGTACATTCATGTATGCTAATTAAAATCTAATGAGTTTAATTTTTTTTTCATCCACTAAATTTTGGATAATATTTATTATTTCATTCAAAAGTTACCACATATCAATCTAAAATTACTTGTTTCTAATTTAAATTTTTTTTACCTTATAATAATAATAGATTGATAAAATGGTTTTAATTTGACACGAATTTTTTTTTAATGGAATAATAAACATTATCATATTTTTTTGTGGGGCAACAGAAATAGACTTAAAATTTAATTATATTTTGTTGACCACATTATATAGAAGCTTACGTGGGACGCCATCACATCAATGTTATGTATTTTGTAAACAGAAATGCTAAGACTACTACCAAACCATTACAACCCACTTACAACTGCTTAGGTGGAGCTGATGTGGCAAATATGAGGTGGCACTATGAGAGAAAAACCAAAGCAGCAAACATGGCGAGTTTATGAAAAACCAAAGCACCAAAGCAGCAAACATCAAAGAACGAACATTTGTTTCCCAAATTTTTTTTAGGTCTTCTTCCCCCCACCCCTCTCCCAAATGAAAGTAGTGTTCCTCATTTCTTCCCTAGGGACGGGATGGGACGGGACGGGTACTTCTCTCTCTCTCTCTCTCTCTCTCTCTCTCTCTCTCTCTCTCTTTTTGATGTCTCTTTCTCTTCAACTTAACATTACAGCATGAAACTAGGGCACGATGGCGACCTCACTCCTCGACGACGACGACGACGACCTCATTCAACCTCTCTTGAACCTAACAATACGGCCAGAAGAAGAAACAGGTACTTCTTCATCTTCTTCTTCTCTGTCTCTCCCTCCGTCTACCACTGAAACTAGGGCACGATGTACTGTAAACTACTGTAAACTTAAATTATGATTTTTTTTTCCTGAAATTAGTAAGGCATGCATCCACCTTAACAATTGCCAAGTCTAATATGATCGAAGAAGCATTTCTGTGAATTCAGTAAGGCATGCATCCACCACCTGGATAATTTCAGAAGTATTTTAATACTATGTAGCCCCTTATACTAAGAAGAAGAAGGGTTTGCAAGAAAAAAATATAAAACCCTCATTTCAGAAATAAAAAATCTAATCATAACCCTAATTTCAGAATCAACATCAAAACGGAATCCTAGTTTACTAACGGAATCTAGTTTATAAAACGGAATCTAAAGTTCAAAATGATAAACTAAGGGGAAACTGAAATAAGGGAAAAATGAAAATTTAAACAAGAAAAAACTAAAATTTGTAAACTAGGATTCCGTTAGTAAGTTGATTCTGAAATTAGGGTTATGATTTTGAACTTTAGATTCTGAAATTAGAGTTTTTATTTCTGAAATGAGGGTTTTATTTTTATTTTCTTGCAAACCCCTCTTGTTCTTAGTATAAGGAGCTATATAGTATTAGAATACTTCTGAAATTACCTAGGTGGTGGATGCATGCCTTACTGAATTCACACAAACGCTTCTTCGATCATATTAGACATTGGATGATGGTAAATAAATTTTATTTTTTGTTATTTCAAAGCTTTAGTAAATTCTAATGTTTAGTTTAGCATATTGAAATCCTAATGTCCTAACATGTTTAGGCTCCCAAATGGCACAAAATGAAACAACTGAAGTTGAACGGGATCTTGCGAAGATCCTATGTTATTGTGAATTTACTTCTATGTGCAAATTACTCACTGCAAATATCCCTTGGAATCGTGGTCGCAAATTTCTGAAATGTGCAAAGGAGGTATGATTTTTTTTTGTAGTTTAGATCATTATTTTCATTTTTGCAAAATTAAAATATTTTTTTGATTGTTCTTATTTTGATTTACATAGAATGATGGATGTGATTTTTGGTGTTGGGCGGATGAACTTCGGTTTTGTCGTTGCAAAGCCGGCTTTTGCAAAATAAGAACATCGAAGATGCCTATGAGCTTAGGACAAAAATTCTATTGTTGTCCATCATCTACTAGTGTAAGTAATTTTTTTTTACTTTGTTCACAAAAAGTCAATTATTATTTATGTGTAACTGTGATTACAATTATAATTTGTTTGTTTAATATGTGTAGAGGGAAAATCCAGGTTGTGAATATATTGATTGGATGCAAAAATCTAAGGCTTCAAAGACAAAGAAGAAACAGAAACTAGTAGATGATGGGGCTACTAGTTCTTCGGGACAGGACAAGGATATCATGAAGGAGATCCTATTTGAAGTTGAAATTGAACACCGTGTAGCGCAACGTCAAGTCGAAGTATATGGTTCCATTTTGAAAAAAAATGGAAGATTTAAGATTTAGTAATTTGAAGGATTTAAGATTTAGTAATTGTATTATAATGACTAAAAACCTCTCGGTTCAATTGTCTCAAAACTCTAATGTTTTGGCATTGTATAATATGTTTGTGTTAATATAATTACCATTTTCTATTTTATTTTAGGTCAATATTGAACGTCTGGTGTCGGAACTGCTGTTGAACTTTGCATGTCTTGTGTCATATGTTTTGGCAGTTTTAATACTACTACTGATACTCGATTGCACATGCAAAGGATGAATACAATAGAAGTATTCCCCTAACTAACTTGGTTCCCAACTCTCTTCATTTTCCACGAGCTAAGCTGGACACAAATTGAGCTGGATATGAGTACTGATTCTACTTTGATACTCTCGTGCACTGATGAATTTAGGCCTGCAAATGACTTGTACTGATACAAGGCTAATCTTTATCAAATGTCTGACACAAACTGATACTAGATTTTAGCCTTATATACTGAGCTACTAGACTGCACTGAACAGAGCTGGGAACAAATTTATTGCATAAAATCAAATATCCACCACAAGTGGCAGCAGGATTAACATTGCCAATGAAATATCTACCACAAGTTGGCATAAAATCTGATTGCTGAGATACATCCTATTTCTCATGTCAGTGGCAGCAGGACTAACATTGCCAATGAAATATCCACCACAAGTTGGCATAAAATCAAATACCCATTCAAGCTGGGAACAAATTGACAGAGCTGGGAACAAAGATGGGAACAAATTATTTCTAAATATTAAACTCGACAGAGCTGGGAACAAAAATGGGAACAAATTGACAGAGCTGGGAACAAAGATGGGAACAAATTGGCAGAGCTGGGAACAAAGATGGGAATCAAATTCCCATATCCCATTCAAGAACAGAGATGGGAACAAATTTATTGCATAAAATCAAATACCCATTCAGGCACATCTTAAACTCATGAAAAACATTTCAATAGTACAACCACACATGCCCATCCAAACATCATTACATCTAGGAGCAGCATAATTCCCAGTATGAACACATGCCCATCCAAACATCAATAGTACAACCACACATACCCATCCAAACATCATCCACACATGAAAAAAAATATTGTATAATATTTTATTGTAGCCTGGGAACAAATTATATCAGCCGAACATAGATCAACAGAACAGAGCAAGATAATATTTCATTGTAGCCTGGGAAAAAATTAGTACATAGAGTCAATATATGTAAGTTCATAAAATCCAAGCTTCATAAAATCCAAGCTTTCATGCAAGCTATATCACCAAACACTACACCATTGGCCAGGAGCAGCATAATTCTTCTTTCCTGCAAGCAAATGGTGATCAGATCAGCAATAACACCATGATTTAATATAGGCAAGATGTCCATACAGATGCACCCATATCATATTAAATGTACCTATACCACACCATTAAATTTTTGAAGAAATGAAACCCCAGTATATTTTGCTATTTTATTTCAAATATTGAAAGCCAAACAACCAATAAGAACTAAGGATTAGATAGGATAGGAAGCATCAAATACACTTTTAATTCTAAATATTAAACTTGAGATGAACTAAGGATTAGATAAAAACCATCAGTTGCTCGAAGGATTATGCTTCTTCTTCTCCAGAAAGTTGATAGCCTCTTGCTCTTTTGGAACCATTGTTGATTCTCAACATTTATCAAAATGACAATGATAAGTACCTGACATAAACTTCTCTGCTTGACCCTCCTACATTGTACATTGCTAGCTTAGCTTGGCTCAGTATGGAGTATGGAGGCTTGATATAGTAGTAAGAACATAGTATCAGAGAGTGGCTCAGGCATAGTATCAGTATGGCTCAGTATGAAAATGCTCTTCTTTGCAATCTAGCATTGTGTTCTCCATTACTAATTTCCATCTAAAACATTTTCCAGCAAACCCAAGTATCAGAGGATATAGTTTAGTATCAGATAAACCAAATATTAAACTAGAAATGCTAAGACTACTACCAAAACATTACAACCCAGTTACAACTGCTGAGGTGGCACTAATATGGCAAAGATGAGGTGGGACCTATGAGATAAAAACCAAACAGACCTCATTTCTTCCCTAAAAAAACTGAGCCTTCCACATCATCATTGCCAAGTCAGCTATTCCTACTCCAAGTCATCATTGCCAGCTAGCTAGCTCAGTTACAATTAAGTAGTTGGACCACATCAAATCTGAGAATGAACAAAAGAACCAGTTATATAAGCCAGTTGCTCAATGTATACAGTTATCTATAATTTGAAATGATGAGTTATATAAGAACATTTATATAAACCAGTTATAAGCCAGTTGCCCAAAAGTTTGAACTATTGTTCACTCCAAAAGTTGAAGCTCCCCAAAAGTTGGAACACCATTGGTTCTTGTTCATTCATGCCAAAAGTTGAAGCTTCCCAAAAGTTGGGTAGGAGGGCGAGGCATCCCATATGCATACGCATATGGCACATTCATGGCAAAACCATCAGAACCTCCCCAAAAACCAATCTAAGAATGAATAAAAGAACCAGTTATAAGCCAGTTGCTCAATGTATACAGTTATCTATAATTTGAAATGACGAGTTATATAAGAACATTTATATAAACCAGTTATAAGCCATTTGTCCAAAAGTTCGAACTATTGTTCACTCCAAAAGTTGAAGCTCCCCAAAAGTTGGGTAGGAGGGTGAGGCATCCCATACGCATACGCATATGGCACATTCATGGCAAAAGTTGAACCTCCCCAAAAACCAATATGAGAATGAACAAAAGAACCAGTTATAGGCCAGTTGCTCAATGTATACAGTTATCTATAATTTGAAATGACGAGTTATATAAGAACATTTATATAAATCAGTTATAAGCCAGTTGCCCAAAAGTTTGAACTATTGTTCACTCCAAAAGTTGAAGCTCCCCAAAAGTTGGGTAGGAGGGCGAGACATCCCATACACATACGCATGTGGCACATTCATGGCAAAAGTTGAACCTCCCCAAAAACCAATCTGAGAATGAACAAAAGAACCAGTTATAGGCCAGTTGCTCAATGTATACAGTTATCTATAATTTGAAATGACGAGTTATATAAGAACATTTATATAAACCAGTTATAAGCCAGTTGCCCAAAAGTTCAAACTATTGTTCACTCCAAAAGTTGAAGCTCCCCAAAAGTTGGGTAGGAGGGCGAGACATCCCATACACATACGCATGTGGCACATTCATGGGAAAAGTTGAACCTCCCCAAAAACCAATCTGACCGGTCTGCAATATTCACAAAATAAGCATCATAACGTGAAAATTATTACCTTCATAACAAAAATGAAGACCCGTAAAATGTAAAACGATACTTACACTTGCTTGTGGCGGGCAAAGAAATGAATTATTCCGCATTTGAGCAGGAGATGGGTTAGGAGTGGAAATTTTCTACAAATTAAATAATGTAAACATTCCAATAATGAAAGCAAAATTAAATATCATACATATACATCTCATCGATACTTTCTTCTGGAGAGTTTTTTGTTTTTCACTTCCCCTTCTTCGTCTTTGTTGAGAAAGAGCATGATCTCCCATGTTGTTTTCCTACAAAGTATATACCATCATAATTTCATAAACACTAAAATTAAAAAATAACTCACAATTACTAAAATTAAAAAAACTTACCTTATTTTTTCCGCTAGATTGTGCTCGTTTTCCTTTACCATAAGTTTTAACATATAGATGTATTCTAGGCCGACCTTTTGGTGTCTTACAAAGTGGGTCCCCAACTTCTTCACTTGCATTTTCTGCACAATCAATGATGCGATGAGAGTCGGATTGTTGGGTTGATCTAACAATCTTGCCACTTCCAAAAATTGGGGTTTTAAAATATTGTAGCTTCAATTCATTTTCTACCCACTCTTTATAACGATTGTATCGTTCATCATCTGTTGTCCCCAAATCGGCTACCTTGGAAAAAAGATTTTGGAGCTCATCATACTTTTTTTGTTCTGCAGTAGCAATCCAACCATTATAAGTAATTTTACACCTCGAGTGAGATCTCTTCACATCTTTCCTCCATCTCCTCAAAATGTACTTTTCTGGAAGTGAATTGACATCATATTCTTCGATAAGCACATGAAGCACATGTCTGCACAGAATCCCTCTAAACTCAAACATGTGACAACTGCATAAAAATTCATGTTCCTGCATGTGAAATGAAACAGTGAAGAGCTGATTTTTACAAAAGCCACCAACCAAAGTTCTCGCTTGGACATCATACTCTACATCCTCTGCACCATCTCGTGTATCAATTACTTTACAGTACATCTTTCCTGTCAACTCCTCCATAAATTCTCTAAATTTTGGAAGGGTGTAAACTTGCTGAACTTGTGCTTCCATTTCGTAAAAAGTGATACATGGAATAACCTGTGAAAATGACTGAAAATCTGCATACATCTCTTTTTCTGCCTTATTTCTTAGAGCATTTTCATATTGCTCTACAAATTGCTTTAAAGTTGTCTTTGAATTGACATACCCATCAAAAAAGGAATTCATACTCTCACTTCTTTGAGTAGTTGACATCCCAGCCCAAAACATTATTTTTACGAAGCAAGGTACCCACCGTCTCCTCTCCTTGTATAATCCACTTAACCAAGTATTTTTCTCCAATTTGTACTTATCAATCATCTCAGCCCAAAGAGTCTCAAACTTTGTAGTGATTTGGGTATCATATATCACATTTTTCAAAGTAACACAGATAGAATCATAATCATTATAACTTTTGAGCTTTTCATTAACCTTCTTCATTATGTGCCACAAACACCACCTGTGCCTACTATTAGGAAACACAATCTCAATTGCATTTTGCATAGCTTTGTCTTGATCCGTGATTATTCTTTTAGGAGCTATACCGTTCATGCACCCAAGCCATGTAGTGAACAACCAAACAAAAGTATTTGTGTCTTCATTTGATAGCAATGCACATCCCAACAAGATAGATTGCCCATGATGGTTGACACCAAAAAATGGTGAGAAGGGCATATCATATTTGTTTGTTAGATATGTTGAGTCAAATGTGACGACGTCACCAAACTCTTTGTATGCTTCTCTGCACCTACCATCTGCCCAAAATACATTTCTTAATCGATTTTTTTGATCCAAATCCATAGAAAATACAAAGCCTGTATTAGATGCTTGCATCTTCAAAAAATACTTTTGGATTGCAAGAGCATCACCTTCCCCCAATCGTAGACGCCTCTTTTTTTAATAAAATTTCTAGCATCTTTATCTATACATCCCATATTCTCATATCCACCCAATTCAACCACAATTGTATTGATACTTTTGTTTGGTCTAACTCCCGCTATATCATGTAATACGAGTTTTTTTTTTATTGATGGAGTGAGTTTTCGGTTGCACCGATAAAACCGAGTCTTGCTAGGGCTTAAATCATGATTGTGGTCAAGAACTAATTTTGTAATCTCCCATTCACCGTCAATGTTTAAACGTGCTGAAAGCCTAACCTTGCACCCGGTTCCACCTTGAGGTCTGGGCCTTAACACATTTAACCCCTTACTTTGCCACAACTTGTTACCTCGGCTACACTCAACTGCAACATATCTCAATTTTCCATCATCACCCTTTTTCGAATGTCGTCTCCTCACTGAAAATCCCTTGTGGCAGCCATATAATCTAAAGATCTCGTACATTCTTTCTAAATTCTCAAACTTCATCCCCACCTCAGGTGTGACTACATCTGTGAATTCAATTTCTTTCAATTCTCCATCACGTATATTTGGATTCTCTGCTTCCATGCTTACATATTCTTCCTGTAAGAACTCTTCAGACAAGTGCTCTGCTTCCATGCCTACTACACAAGATAATCACGAAAATTCATCATATTCTTGAAAATGTAAGTTACAAAAAATAAACTAATTTTATCATATCCTGGTAATTATGAAAAAGGAGGGAGAGAACCTTCAATATGATGAAATAGTAGTACCCTAATTTCAGAAATCAAAAACCCTAAGTTCAGAAATAAGTTTCCTAATTTCAGAAAAAAAACCCTAATTTAAGTTTACAGTAGTTTACAGTACACCGTACCCTAGTTTCAGTGGTAGACGGAGGGAGAGACAGAGAAGAAGAAGATGAAGAAGTACCTGTTTGTTCTTCTGGCCGTATTGTTAGGTTCAAGAGAGGTTGAATGAGGTCGTTGTCGTCGTCGTCGAGGAGTGAGGTCGCAATCGTGCCCTAGTTTCATGCCGTAATGTTAAGTTCAAGAGAGAGAGAGAGATACACACAGAGAGAGAGAGAGAGAGAGAGAGAGAGAGAGAGAGAGAGAGTAGGTGAGAGAGAGAAGTACCCGTCCCGTCCCTAGGGAAGAAATGAGGAACACTACTTTCGTTTAGGAGAGGAGGGGGGGGGGGGGGGGGGGGGAGACCTCCTAAAATTCCTAAAAAAAATTCGTTTGGGGAGAAATGAGGAACCCTACTTTCGTTTGGGGGAGAAATGAGGTCTGTGGTTGTCTGTTTGCTCTTTGGTTTTGCTCTAATGCTAAGTTTACAATATAGTGCCACCTCATATTTGCCACATCAGCTCCACCTAAGCAGTTGTAAGTGGGTTGTAATGGTTTGGTAGTAGTCTTAGCATTTCTGATTTTGTAAACAATAATGCTAAGTTTACTACCAAATGCTTACAACCTTTTTACAACTCTCTCTCCCCCCCTGCTATGTGGGCCACCTCCGGGCCCATCTCTTTCTCCAATGAACGGCTGCCACGTGGCATTTTTGCCACGTGGCGGCCATCCGAACAGCCAGTAGGTCCCACCTCTTCTACCTCCTTCAATGGATAACCTCCACGTGGGTGCCACGTGGCCGCCACGTGGAGGTTGTAAGAGGGTTGTAGGCATTCGGTTGTAGTCATAGCACTGCCGTTTTGTAAAATATACACCTTCACTGACCCCAGAATACTTTATTCCCAAAATCCCTTAAGAAGTTTTACATAATTACATTTCTCCCCCTCTTCTCTCTTCTCGAAACTCCGGCTCTCTAGAAAAAATAGAAAAGAAAAACTCCGCCATGGCCGCTAGCGCCAACAGCTCCGTCCCGATCACCGAGCTCTTCTGGTCTCTCCTCGACAAGGCCGATCGCAAGTTCTCCAAAGTCCGCGAAGTCCCTTTCTTCGCTCTCCACCGGTAAGCTCTCCCTCAAAAACCCTAACCCTAAGAAAACCCTAACCGTACCCTAACTCCGACCAGAAGCGACGCCGACTTCCACAAGGCCTTCCGGATCTACACCCAGCTCTGGAAGCTGCAGCAGGAGAACCGCCAGACGCTCGTCGACGCCGGCCTCAAGCGATGGGAGGTCGGCGAGATCGCGTCGAGGATCGCACAGCTCTACTACGGGCAGTACGAGCGGACGAGCGACTCGGGCTATTTATCGGAGTCGTTCGTGTTCTACGAGGCGATCCTGAGCCGGGAGTACTTCAAGGGGGACGGCTCCGGCCGGGGCGGTCAGGAGCAGGGGCTGGTGAACAAGCAGCTGAGGTTCCTCGCGAGGTTTCTGATCGTCTCGCTCGTGATCGGGAGGCGCGATATGGCCACCCGACTCGCCAACTTGCTCAAGGGGTTGGTGGACGAGAACAAGAAGAGCTTCCAGGTGTGATTTTTGTGGTGTTGATTATTGTGTTTGTAGTAAAGGTTGCATCTTTGCGGTGAGTTTTAGCTGGAAATAATTCGATGCCGCTGTACCGTAAGTAACTTGATGCAAAAGAAAGGATAATTGCTTGAATTTCTCATACGTAGAGAGAAACCTCTCATTGACCAGAAAGTGAGAGCAAGTAAAACTCCCTCGCAGTCATATATATATATATATATATATATATATATATATATATATATATATAGGAATCATGCATCAATCTCTAAGGCCACGAGTCTATCGTAAATGCACAAAAGAATGAAAGAACAAAATGCATAAACTAATAGAGTAAAGAAGCAGATGAGTGGATTCGATGCAAGTTACTGATACACGGTCCTTAGAATAGATTTAGCCCCCCAAAATCGGTGCAACAGGTTGCCGATCATCTATACCCGAGATACAATGAACTCCTCTGCAAATCAAACGATAGATCAAAGTTTGCCTTGCATGAAGATCAAAAAACAAAGGAGGAAAGATACACCACCATGTTACACGGACACTAATACATAACTGATTTTGGTGTGTCATATTGTATTTTAGAGTGCCTTTATCTTGACTGATAAGCGCTAGACACGGCATGGTATGAGCACGACACTGATTTTTTGAGCGTGCTTCTTATGTTTAGCAAGGTTTTAGTTTTAACTACATTCTTCTTTTTACTCTTTTTTAATAAACGAATTCACGTGCTAATTGGTGAAACAAGAAAACATTAGTTCTGAGGTGGAAAATATGGCAAGAAAGATTCAGATCGTGGAGAAATTCCGTCGAGTGACTTCATTATTTGGGATCAAGAGAATCTGAGAGGGAGGTGGGAAGAAGGAGGATATGGTCATAGGATCAGGGAAGGATGGTTGAAGTGGAGAAGTGCTTATACGTGTAAAAAGGAAGTCAACATTCTATACAACCATGACCTTGTATTACTAATAAAGGCAAGGTGGTTGAACTGGAGAAGTGCTTATGCCATTTTAAGAGGGACACAAAATTCTACAGGACTGTGATCATAGAATCTAGGCAGGATGGTTGAAGTATGAGGCTTGCTAATATAGCTAAGTATGCGGTCCTTAATAGAAATTGATGGAAGAATGAATTCTTGCATTAAATCCCAATTGTTTGGGACTACTGCTCTGTTCTTGTTGCTTCTGGAGGATGGGAACTTTTTTGACATTAGTAACATATTCTAAATTGCATGTTGTGCTTAAATTCCAGGTAATGGAGTTTAAGATATTTTGAACTTGGACAGTCATTTAACTTAGCAACAACCAGATTAGCCATTCATTTTTTGATAGTCTACTGCATACTTTATTTTTATTTTTTTGGGCATAGTACTTCAGTTGTTAGTCTTGTTTGTTTGTTGAAGAGTCCCCTGATTTTCTTGATAGATTTAGTTGTGTGAATCAGCAAGGATCACCTTGCAAGGCTAAATACTCATGGGTGACCGATAGCGAAGTAGTACCGTGAGGGAAAGGCGAAAAGAACCCCCCATCGGTGAGTGAAATAGAACATGAAACCGTGAGCTCCCAAGCCAAAAAAGAAGAAAAGAATTTAGTAGCCTTTCATTTTGATACTGATTGAGACTGCGTTGCTGTGCCAGCTGTTTTTATTTTTGGATCTTCCAAATCATTCCCGCAGTAGATCCGAACCGATTTTTTTCTGATCCTTTGATAAAAAGATTCATTCTCTTCATAAAAAAGAGGAGGTAGAACTTGAGGAATGAGGAGACAGAACATATACACCAGAATTCAAGTCACATCATCTTTTGGTCTGTGAATATAGATCATGTAGTGCTATTTGTTTCTTTGTTGAGAAATGATGTCAATCTTGCATAGGAAAATTTATGTAAGGTGAGTGTGGTGTATGATGAAAAAATCCTGTAGGAATTGACTTCTGAGTACTCATTTTTGCTTATTGTCCATGGTCATTATTGATCCATCAATTAATATGTACATCTGTCTATAATATTAGTTAATGCAAATCTATAAGTTTGAACTTCACGTACTGTATGGTATCTAAAGAGAATTGGGTTGGCCCTTTTTTCTGTAGTTGTTTTAAAATGAGATAGCCAGATAAGTTATTTCACCTTTTAGCTGTAAATACTTCCAATTTGTTTTTATTTCATATAAGGGTAGTTATCATGAACCCTAACTCTAAAGCCTTCCTCTTAATCAAGAATCCTCTTGTCATTTTTTATATCAGTCAATAGGTTTCATGATGGAATAAATACAATAATAATGTGTACAACCTTGCATGCAGGGATAAACACACCTTGGGACGAGCTGGACCATCCACTCAGCTGAAATTTGAATATTTTTATAAGTCCCTTCTTAGAACCTACCCATTTATAATAATGATATAATATCCCATTTTGAAAGCCCAAAATCCAAATTCTGTTCAATTATAAACTGTAACCCTAATAAAAAAAAAAACTATTATCATCATAGAAATAATCACTAGGCCGAACTCGAGACGAAATCGAGGCAAATAAAATCGTCGCGCCAACGAAAACCTGTAAAATTTTGTATCATTCACTAATTCTAGGACTAAAATTTTCCCATGGCAATGAAGAGGCTTCTCTTCCACCGCCTTTAGCATGGGAGAGGTTGGGGGGGGGGGGGGGGGGTGATGGAGGAAGCGGGGATAAAGTGGTTCCCATGGCAATGAAGAGGCTTCTCTCCCACCGATGCTAGCATAGGAGATGTTGGGTGGTGGTGGTGGTGGAGGAAGTGGGGATAAAGCTGTGATTGTGGAGGGTGGGAGTAATGGTAGCATTGGTAGGGATTGAGACTGATCCGATGAGGAGATGGAGTAGGGCTTTAGCATTTAACAGTTTTAAACCGATAACTGACCTGACCCGACCCGAAATTGTAATTCGGGTCGATTTTAAAAATATCGGGTCGGAATTTGGTTCCAGCTTTACAGTTAATTAGTTTATTGGTTCGGGTCTTGGTTTCGGATTTTTAGAACCGACCTGAATCGAAAACCGAAATATAAATACTTGTACGGTTTTATCCTTACCCCCCCCCCCCCCCCCCCCCCCCCAACACACACACACACACACACACACACACACACACACACACACACACATATTATATATATATATATATATATATATATATTCCAGCCCTAACCCTAATCTCTTCTCTCTCTCAAATATGTCCTTTGTCGCTTCTCCCAAATCTCTTCCGAACTCTCCTCTCCCAAATTTAAACCTATTTCTGATTCTCGTCTCCGACTTCTAGTTTTGCTTCTTCTTGATTGAATAGTGCACGGAATTCTAATTGTTTCTGATTTATAGTTATGGTTCTTCTGGATCTAACTCTAGTCTATGATTCTTTCCAAACAAAATTGAAGAAATCGGGTAATTCTAGATCTAATTTATGTATTTTTTTGTTAATTTTTTGTTTGATAAGTTCCCTAATCCTAACCTTCTTCTATTTGCAATATAA